>WNWK01003068.1:12500-57500 GCA_009830355.1 Cherax destructor
TTGTACTTCTTGCAACCAGATGACTTCCTCGAGGCTCTGAAATCTGATATTGGAAATTTTTACTCTTTTCTTCAAGTGGCGGTAGTGGTGGTTGGTGGTGGTGGTGGTTGTGGTTGGTGGTAGTAGTGGTGGTAGTATTGGTGGTGGTGGTTGGTGGTGGTGGTTGGTGGTGGTGGTGGTGGTTGGTGGCGGTGGTAGTGGTGGCGGTGGTTGGTGGTGGTGGTAGTGGTGGTGGTGGTTGGTGGTGGTGGTTGGTGGTGGTGGTTGGTGGTGGTGGTTGGTGGTAGTGGTGGTGGTAGTGGTAGTGGTTGGTGGTGGTGGTTGGTGGTGGTGGTTGGTGGTAGTGGTTGGTGGTGGTGGTGGATGGTGGTAGTGGTTGGTGGTAGTGGTAGTGGTTGGTGGTGGTGGTTGGTGGTAGTAACGGTGGTGATGGTAACGGTAGTGGTTGCCATAGCTGGGTTGGTATCGCACTCGGCTCACACACTGAGGTCCGTGGTTCGATCCCCGATACGGCTTGAAACATTAAGACGGGTTTCCCTAAGACACCTGCTATCACGGTTCACCTAGCAGTAAGTAGATACCTGGGTGTTAGTGGACTGGTGTGGGTCGCATCCTGGGACAAAATTGACCTAATTTGCGGGAAATGATCTACATAACAAGGGACTTTCTATATAGTAGTATGTCACTGACGTGAGCTATGGTCTGTATAAGTTATACATGTACTTGTAGAAATAGAGATTACACTGATCAACAAAAAACTCTCTGATCAAGACTTTTGAAGGTATTTAGTGTGTTTTGGGGTTGTTGAATTAAAAAATATGACAGTAGATTTTCAAATTGGTTCTAGTATGTAAAATATTGCATACCTACCCTCAATACGCGTCTATATGTAGCGACAATTTGTATATAGTTTTAATAAAGATTAGAGTTTAAATTTTACATTATTTAATAAGGGAGAAGAGTTTTGTATCTGCGACTTTTATTTTTTCCAGAGAAACAAACTCTTCATTAAGAGTTTGATTAAACAATTCCAATGCATTTTACTACATTTGTGGCCAATATTCTTTGCAAAAACAAAGAAAAAACATCGCGGATTTTGTAAAACAAGCTTCTCTTGTTTATTTTGGAGTAGCGTTGGAGAACAAGTCTTGTTTTCCCCATAGAGTTTTCGAATCCTGAGTATAATGGTGACGACAGTGGCAAAAAAGGCTAAGTAAAAGTTTAAACTTGGGTGTCTATGGTGGGGAGAGAACCACCACGACCATTGTTATTTCTGTATGGTGACTGTGAAAGGTTTCAATCCATACATGAAACTCAAGTGGTAATATTGTGATTTTGAGTCAGCAAGGAGACCTGTGCCACACAGCGAAGATGTTACCATACCAGTGTTTGCAACACTCACTGACCTCATATTGGCAGATGTTGAAGAAACACCGGGTTTAGGATGTAACACAAGTGATAACAGTGAAAGTAAATATGAAGTGAACAGCCCAGCAGTTCTCCCAAGATCTCAGTGATCTGATATGTGAGCTCAGTGTGTCACAGGAAGTATCCGAGATTTTAACATCCAGACTAAAAGAAGAAAACTGTCTTCAACTAGAAGTTAAAATAACAGTTATTGGACAAGAGAGATTGAATTCCCTCTTTTCTTCAGCCAATAACATTCCCGGACTTCTTCTTCGAATGGCACTTGAATATAGACCAGGAGATTGGCGGCTGTTTATTGACAGCTCCATTATTAGCTTGAAATGTATATTATTGCACAATGTTAACCAATATGCATCTCTTCCAATTGCTCACTCAACAAAACAAAGAATAGGAACATATCAAAATGGTATTGCACAGCCTTTGCAATCATGAGCATAAGATGTCTATTTGTGTTGATCTGAAGATGGTCAACTTCTTGCTTAAACAACAGAGTGGATATACAAAGTACCTTTGTTTCACCCGCACATCACTGGACAAAACTCACATGACCTTCAAGATATGATGACTGTTGGTGCAACAAGCATTATTAACCACTCTATATTAAGTTAGGGTTAATTTGTAGATCGTTCCCTGAACTACGTATGGAAAAACTGAAAGCTGGAATATTTTATGATTCTTAAATTCGAAAGCTTATCAAGGATTTTAACTTCACAAAATGTATGAATGGTGTTGAAGTTTCTGCGTTGTGCAGTTATGTCAGCTGTCAGGAACTTCTTGGGGAATCACAGATCAGACAATTATGAAGAACTGGTACAAAACATGTTGACAAGCTTTAAGAATTTAGTTACTAATATCAGCATAAATATACACTTTCTCCATAGCCACCTAAACAGATTTCCACATAATGTTGGTGAGGAACAAAGGGAGAAGTTCCATCAAGGTTTAAAGGTGGAGGAAAAGTATCAAGGCAGATGCGATATGTTCACTCTACATCAACATGTCACCTGAACACTAGTCAAAGATAACTGAGGCCTTCAACAAGTGCTGTCAGAAAGCGCATTTTGGCAGAATGTGTGAAAAAAGAACAGGAAAAGTGGGGAGATAGACTTTCAACCTTCGAACCAACAGAACACAGAGTATTAGTAATGAGAGTTCAGACAGAGGATGGCACAGTGAAAAGCTGTGTTCCACAAGGTACAGTACTTGCTCCCATCCTTTTCCTGATCCTCATATACTGAGATGTAAACTATAGCAGCGTAGGTTTTGATAACAATATTAGAATTTGCATGACTGTCATCCATTGAGGACTCGAAATATTCAAGAGGATGTAAATAAAGTCTTCCAGTGGACCACGGAAAACAGTTTTAAGTTTAATGAGGATAATTTTAGTTACTTCATTATGGAAAACTTGAGTAAATAAAGCTAGAACAGAGATTAAAACGTATTCTAACCACACAATAGACCGAAAAACTATTGTGAAGGACTTGGGAGTGATAATGTCAGAGGGTCTCACTTTCAAAGATCAAAACAATGGCATTATCACATCTGCTAGGAAAATGATAGGATGGATAATGAGAACCTTGAGAACAAGGGATTCCAAACCAATGATGATCCTCTAAGTCACTTATTTTCTTTACGTTGGAATATTGCTGTACACTAACAGACTTTTTCAAGACAGGCGAAATTGCTGATCTGGAGAGTGTACAGAGAACTTTCACTGCTCGTGTAAGTTTAGTCAAGCACCTTAATTACTAGGGACGTTTGAAGTCCCTTGACCTGTACTCCTTGGAAACCAGGTGAGAAAAACACATCATAATTTACACCTGGAAAATGCTAAAGGGATTAATCCCAAATCTGCACAGAGAAATCACTCTCTACAAACACGGAGGGATAACACAGTGAGTTTAAGGGGCTCAAGACTGTTCAACAGCTTCCCAATATACTTAAGGAGGATTACTAAAAGACCCCTGGCTGCCTTTAAGAGGGAACTGGATATATTCTTAAAATATTTCCTGACCAGCCGGGCTGTGGTTCGTACGTCGGAGTGCGTGCGGCCAGTAGTAACAGCTTAGTTGATCTGATCCATTGGGAGGCCTGACCATGGACCGGGTCGAGGGGGCGTTGACCCCAGGAACATTCCAGGTAGTCTATATACAGATATATGCACCTCCCGGTGTATATACATGATATATATCTTAATTAACATATACTCACTTCTCGGTGTATACACAGTCGTATACGCTGAGACACCTCTCAGTGTATATAGTTATATACACTCACCTCTCGGTGTATATACACTCATATACACTTAGACATTCACACCTTTCTGTGAATATACCCAGTGAAATACAACATTCAGTGTTTATACACAGATAAACACTTATCTCTCCGAACATACACAAATATACACACGGTGTAAACAACTATGTTTCCGTGTTTTATCATTTTCAAGACCACTTGATAAACAACTCATTAACCGTAGTAGAATGAAAATAAAGAGGCCTTTATTCCACGAGTGCTTAGAGCTCAAAATTCGCCTCGCTCGAGAGGGCTTAAATAGCACTCCTCAAGCCTCCCCTGAGTCCTTGAGCTGACAAGAGGGAAGGTCCTGGCGTGGCCGAGGCGGAGATAAGACACTCAGGGGTGCTTCAAGGATGCTCCAACTCCTGAAGGATGCCTTCACCGCCTGTCTCAGTATTCACAGCATTGGCCGTGGGAAGGCTATCACTGAGCTGGTTGAGTAGGCGTTTAAGGATGTCTGTACAGCAATACTGGGTGAATCCTATCAGGACTGAAGGATGTATCTGTACACAAAGTGTCCCTATGAAGGCTATCAGCACTAAAGGACCTCTCTCTGTACATCAATAGTGGCCGTGTGAAGGCTATCAACACGGTGGTCAGGAAGGCGCTGGAGGATGTCTATACATCAACATCCTTGTGGATACTATCAGCAACATGATCAGTAAGTGTCAGACAGTCGTCTGCTGACACTGTTGTGGTGAAGTCAGCTGATCACATGAAACGCTCAGTGAACTTCCTGAAATCAACAACTTTTGCAATTTTAGTGACATCAATATATATATATATATATATATATATATATATATATATATATATATATATATATATATATATATATATATATATATTGTGTGTGTGTGTGTGTGTGTGTGTGTGTGTGTGTGTGTGTGTGTGTGTGTGTGGTGTGTGTGCTCCTCTCTCTCTCTCTCTCTCTCTCTCTCTCTCTCTCTCTCAGAGTCACCAAATATTTCTATCAATTATTTAGTGTTTAAATTATATCTATAAGTTGTCAGAAACTTTTGTATTTCTAAGTTGAACGAAAACATGTTTTGTGTTACTAAGTCCACAAACATTTGATTTTAATAGAAAAATATAATCGATTCTGAGAAGGAAACACGTCTGGTTCTAAGTTGGCAGAAACATGAGCTTTTAAAGTTACACAAACAGGTGACTATGACCTTCTAAGAAGCCAAACAGGAAGGTGACATGACTTTCTAAGATGACATGACCTAAGATGACACAAAGACACAAAAATCGACGGATTAGGCAAAAATATGTTTGGCTAGAATTTCTAGGACAAGAAAAAATGATTTTAGGTGTGATATACCGACCATCTAACTTAAATAACGACAGAGGGAGACTTCCATGAAAAGAAATTGTTAGGACTACTAGACACGATAACGTAGTAATAACAGGGGATTTTTAACTTGAGTCAGATTGACTGGATGACCATAACTGGAAATTTAGAGTCCAGTAATTTCCTGGATGTAGTCCAGGACTACTTTTGGAAGCAGTTGGTAACGGAACTAACTAGAGGTAATAATCTGATAGACCTAGTCTTGTCAAGTAAGGAAACTCGTTAATTTATTCATTCTTTCTCTCTCACTCATTCTCTCTCATTCTCTTTCTCTCAATCATTCTCTTTCTCTCAATCATTCTCTTTCTCTCAATCATTCTCTTTCACTCATTCTCTCTCACTCATTCTCTCTCACTCATTCTCTCTCACTCATTCTCTCTCACTCATTCTCTCTCACTCATTCTCTCTCACTCATTCTCTCTCACTCATTCTCTCTCTCACTCATTCTCTCTCACTCATTCTCTCTCTCACACTCATTCTCTCTCTCTCACTCATTCTCTCTCTCTCATTCTCTCTCATTCTCTCTCACTCATTCTCTCTCATTCATTCTCTTTCTCTCACTCACTCTCTCTCTCACTCATTCTCTCTCTCTCTCACTCATTCTCTATCTCACTCATTCTCTCTCTCTCACTCATTCACTCATTCTCTCTCTCTCACTCATTCACTCATTCTCTCTCTCTCACTCATTCTCTCTCACTCATTCTCTCTCAATTTTTGTGCTTCTAATTTCACTTTCATTTTACTTTCTAAAGTGACGAAAAAATGATTTTCTCATAAGTATTAAATTTTTTACATATTTATTAAAGGTCAGAAACCAGATTTATTATGTTATCATTGCTTGTAGTTAATGAATTAAAAAAAGAAATAATAATAATTCATATTAAGCGCTAAACCCATGTGGGTCATTCAGAGCAAGACACGGTGAAGGCTCGATCCTCCGTCTGCTGGGCGTGAGGCAGAGTGAAGGTGGATAAGATGTCCCAGGTGGATAAAAGTAAAGTTATTGATGGAAAATACTACTCAGAGCACTGCCTCCCTGGTGCTCGGAGGAGGAGGAAGAGGAAGAAGAGGAAGAGGAGTAGGGGATGTAGGAAGGGAAAGGAGAAGAGGGGAAACAAGACGAAGTGTAAATAAAGGGGAATAACTGATCAATACCAGCAGATTAATTTTCACTAGTAATTTGGGGTTTACTGACTAGTGCGCTACCAAGCTAGGAGTGCCATGCTAGTAGTGCCAAGCTAGGAGTGCCAACCTAGGAGTTCCAGGCTAGTAGTGCCAAGCTAGGAGTGCCAAGCTAGGAGTACCAAGCTAGGAGTGCCAAGCTAGTAGTGCCAAGCTAGGAGTGCCAAGCTAGGAGTACCAAGCTAGGAGTGCTAGGCTAGTAGTGCCAAGCTAGGAGTGCCGAGCTAGGAGTACCAAGCTAGGAGTGCCAAGCTAGGTGTGCCAAGCTAGGAGTTCCAGGCCAGGAATACTAGGCTAGGAATACCAGGCTAGGATTACCAACCTAGGATTATCAAGCTAGGAGTACCAAGCTATGAGTACCAGGCTAGGAGTACCAGGCTAGGAGTACTAAGCTAGGACTGCCAAGCTTGAAGTACCAAACTATGAGTACCAGGCTTGGAATCCAAGCCTTGGATTACAAAGCTATGAGTACGAGGCTAGGAGTACCAGGCTAGGAGTACTAGGCTAGGAGTACCAGGCTAGGAGTACTAGGCAAGGAGTACCAGGCTAGGAGTATCAAGCTATGAGTGCCAGGCTAGGAGTACCAAGCTAGGAATACCAAGCTAGGAGTACCAAGCTAGGAGTACCAAGCTAGGAATACCAAGCTAGGAGTACCAAGCTAGGAGTACCAGGCTAGGAGTACCAAGCTAGGAATACCAAGCTAGGAGTACCAAGCTAGGAGTACCAGGCTAGGAGTATCAAGCTAGGAGTACCAAGCTAGGAGTACCAAGCTAGGAGTACCAGGCTAGGAGTATCAAGCTAGGAGTACCAAGCTAGGAGTACCAGGCTAGGAGTATCAAGCTAGGAGTACCAGGCTAGGATTATCAAGCTAGGAGTACCAGGCTAGGAGTACCAAGCTAGGAGTACCAGGCTAGGAGTACCAAGCTAGGAGTACCAAGCTAGGAGTACCAAGCTAGGAGTACCAGGCTAGGAGTATCAAGCTAGGAGTACCAGGCTAGGATTATCAAGCTAGGAGTACCAGGCTAGGAGTACCAGGCTAGGAGTACTAAGCTAGGACTGCCAAGCTTGAAGTACCAAACTATGAGTACCAGGCTTGGAATCCAAGCCTTGGATTACAAAGCTATGAGTACGAGGCTAGGAGAACCAGGCTAGGAGTACTAGGCTAGGAGTACCAGGCTAGGAGTACGAGGCTAGGAGTACCAGGCTAGGAGTATCAAGCTAGGAGTACCAGGCTAGGAGTACCAAGCTAGGAGTACCAAGTTAGGAGTACCAAGCTAGGAGTACCAGGCTAGGAGTATCAAGCTAGGAGTACCAAGCTAGGAGTACCAGGCTAGGAGTATCAAGCTAGGAGTACCAGGCTAGGAGTATCAAGCTAGGAGTACCAGGCTAGGAGTATCAAGCTAGGAGTACCAGGCTAGGAGTATCAAGCTAGGAGTACCAGGCTAGGAGTATCAAGCTTGGATTACCAAGCTATGAGTACGAGGCTAGGAGTACTAGGCAAGGAGTACGAGGCTAGGAGTACTAGGCTAGGAGTACCAGGCTAGGAGTACGAGGCTAGGAGTACTAGGCTAGGAGTACTAGGCTAGGAGTACCAAGCTATGAGTACGAGGCTAGGAGTACTAGGCTAGGAGTACCAGGCTAGGAGTACGAGGCTAGGAGTACTAGGCTAGGAGTACTAGGCTAGGAGTACTAGGCAAGGAGTACCAGGCTAGGAGTACTAGGCAAGGAGTACCAGGCTAGGAGTACTAGGCAAGGAGTACCAGGCTAGGAGTACCAGGCAACTTACAACAGACTCTCAGCCTTCACATAGTCTGACGTTCCTTGCTCTGAAATCTACACCGGACCAGACTGCACCAGGTTGGTTGGTTGGTGGGGTTTGAAGTCTATCTTTTACATGAGGGTTAGTTATTGAGGTTTCTAGTATATCTACTACACGAGGGTCATTAAGTGTGCATGTCACCTGTACATCACCAGTCAGGAATACTTTAATGCCTAAAACAGTGATTCAACTCCACTTAGGAGGAAGATACATCTTACGGTGTTTACATCTTGTGAGATCTGTTTTACAAGTGACGCCGGGGCGGCCTGACCACAGTGACGCCGGGGTGGCCTGGTCACAGTGACGCCGGGGTGGCCTGGTCACAGTGACGCCGGGGCGGCCTGGTCACAGACCGGGCCGCGGGGGCGTTGACCCCCGAAACCCTCTCCAGGTATACTCTCCAAGTGTTAGTATTAAGCGTAGAAAGTATTCATGGGAACAATAATACAACAGGTAACGGTCCGTTGTATTAACTGTTGCTCACAAACGTCTGTTTTTAGGCTTATCAACCATGAATAAATTCTATTAAGCTTCAAATGTCCATCTACCACAGTGGCTTAATGACCTTAATTTTCTTTGAAGACGGAAGTTCAAGACAATAATCCCATCCATCATAACTTCACCTTTTCAAGACGGAGGTTCAAGCCTTCACTTCTCACTGCATGTTCCACACGGGTTTACCGTTCCTCCGCTTCGATTCGCAGTGAGGTCCATGTGTGACTCTGGTCTGACATGCGATATGCAGATTACTTCTAATTTATAAGTAATCTGGTCTGAGACCAGGGGCTGGCGGCGCCACAGGAATTTCGTGCAAGTTGCGTGTCTTCCTGCACGCTATGGTCCTCGACCCGTGTGTATATACCTTCCCCTGGGGAGGTTATGCAAGACCCGGGGGTTACGGTAACGCCTGTGTGATTATGCAAATCACTGTGGGTTTATGCAGGTCCCTGTGGGCTTATGCAAGTTCTTGTGGGTTTATACAGGCCCCTGTGGGGTTATGCAGGCCCCCGTGGAGTTATGCAGGTCCCTGTAGGGTTATGCATGTTCATGTGGGGTTATGCAGGCCACTGTGGGGTTATGCAGGCCACAGTGGGGTTATGCAGGCCACTGTGGGGTTATGCAGGCCACTGTGGGGTTATGCAGGCCACTGTGGGGTTATGCAGGCCACTGTGGGGTTATGCAGGCCACTGTGGGGTTATGCAGGCCACTGTGGGGTTATGCAGGCCACTGTGGGGTTATGCAGGCCACTGTGGGGTTATGTAGGCCACTGTGGGGTTATGCAGGCCACTGTGGGGTTATGCAGGCCACTGTGAGGTTATGCAGGCCCCCGTGGGGTTATGTATGTTCCTGTGGGGTTATGCAGGCCACTGTGGGGTTATGCAGGCCCATTTTGGTTTATGTAGGTGCCCGTGGATTTATGTAGGTCCTTGTCGGTTTATGCAAAACGCTCCCAGGGGCTGTGATGACAAATGTCACACTCCCAGGGGTTAAAATAGCAGATGTCACACGCCCAGGGGTTGTGATAGATGTCACACTCACCCAGGGGTTATGATGACAGATGTCACGCCCCCAGGGGTCAAAGACTGCTATTAGAGCGTCATTACTGGGATTTACGTGAGTTCAGAGCTCCTTCATTTGTCCTCCAGAGATTTATACAGCCTGCATTTTGTCTCTCTAAATCTAAAGTGGCTGGGGACGACGCAAGGTATTTCTGAACATATATCACCATTACTCTCAAGGCGAGACATGGTCCAGAGTCTAACCCAAAGAGAGAGAACTTTGCTCTCGTTACCGCTACGTCTCTCCCGTTGCTACATTTCGCTCACTGAGAGATCTGGAGAGACGTATCACACGTAACGGACAGAGCCGCTCTGCGGGCGTTTAGAAACTCATTGTCTCAGTCTCGTAAGGCAAGAGGGGTTGTTGAATACCCTCAAGTGGATCAGGAGCTGTAGCTCAACGCCTGCTACTGCTATTACTACTAGTATTACTATTCATGCTACTACTACTATTACTGATTCCACAACTATTCCACTACTACTATTACTACTAATAATACTGCTGCCACTATTTCTACTACTAATACTGCTACTGCTACTACTATTAATGCTGCTACTGCTATTAATACTTCTTCTACTACTGCTGCTACTATTAATACTACTACTGTTATTACTACCACTACCAGCCTGGCGCCTGCACCATACCCATGTTATTGGTCTGGTTAGTTCAGGAACTAATGTCAGCCGACAAACAGCAGCTACAAGACCTGGTCTTGTAGCTACAAGACCTGGTCTTGTAGCTGCTCGCAAGGGCACTGACCTCCTGAAGCCATGTGTAACCTCCTGGTTGTACCTCGTTGCACCAGTTCTTAAAAAATCGGGTTCTTAAGAATGAGGTTAAAGGTGGCAACCGTGTGCTAACAAATTTAGAAAAGCGCATGATCCATTTTTTCTTTCACCCACATCTACGTTGCACCTCGTGTCTCGGAGTTCCACGGCAGGATTTAGCGTAAATGAATCACTTTACAAATCAAACAGCTCCCTCTCGAGGGTGTCTTTCAGCGTCCGAAATTCACGAATACCTTATAAAAACATCTTGCTACTAAGTACGAACAAGCTTACTGTTTGTAAGTGTACTTCAAGAAGCTGTAAGTGTACTTCACGAAGCTGTAAGTGTACTTCACGAAGCTGTAAGTGTACTTCACGAAGCTGTAAGTGTACTTCACGAAGCTATATATCCCTTGACACACTATTTCATGGACTGTTCCATATTTTTTATTTTAGTCAACACTGATATCGTATCTCCTCGGGTGGAAACAGTGAAGACGTGTTTTCTTAAGACACCCACTGTCCTTGTTCACCTAGCAGTAAGTAGGTACTTGGGTGTTAGCCGACTGGTGTGGGTGGCATCCTGGGGATACAAAATTAACTTGTCCAAAATGCTCTGCATAACCAGGGACTTTCTATACAGAATATCATTATTGTTAGCTATGGTCTGTATAAGTTGAATCATGTACTTGTAGAAATATACATTATTATTAATACCGTGACTGGGACAATACACATATAACCCACATATAGGAGAAAAAGCTTACAACGACGTTTTGGTCCATGTAACATTTAGGTATCTTTATGAACTTGCAGTGCAGTGGCTTCTTCAGTCCAATGCAGAGAAAGGTGGAAGATGAGGAGGAGTTTGAGGTAATCAGTCCCTCGTCTACCATAAACACGATTTTAATGGTAATGAAGAATTAGTCTTATATATACAAAACCCTATGACTATATATGCCACCTAGCATTCAAAGCCTTAATAAAAATATACAAAAATCAAAATCAGGGATAAGAATAAAAAACAAACTAGCAAATACTATCAGAAAAAATAAAATAGCCACCAGAATAAAATAAAAACATTATATTATTAATGTGAAAATACTACTGAAAATTCTCCGAGGTCTCTACGGCACCTCGATGATTATGCCCTAACATAGCCTCGCTCTAACATAGCCTCGCCCTGACATAGCCTCGCCCTAATATAGCTTCGGCTTAACAGCCTCACCCTGACACAGCCTCACCCTGACACAGCCTCACCCTGACACAGCCTCACCCTGACACAGCCTCACCCTGACACAGCCTCACCCTGACACAGCCTCACCCTGACACAGCATCACCCCGACACAGCATCACCCCGACACAGCCTCACCCTGACACAGCATCACCCCGACACAGCCTCACCCTGACACAGCCTCACCCTAACACAGCCTCACCCTAACACAGCCTCACCCTAACACAGCCTCACCCTAACACAGCCTCACCCTGACACAGCCTCACCCTGACACAGCCTCACCCTAACACAGCCTCACCCTGACACAGCCTCACCCTGACACAGCCTCACCTTGACACAGCCTCACCCTAACACAGCCTCAACCTAACACAGCCTCACCCTAACACAGCCTCACCCTAACACAGCCTCACCCTGACACAGCCTCACCCTGACACCGCCTCACCCTGACACAGCCTCACCCTAACACAGCCTCACCCTAACACAGCCTCACCCTAACACAGCCTCACCCTAACACAGCCTCACCCTAACACAGCCTCACCCTAACACAGCCTCACCCTGACACAGCCTCACTCTAACACAGCCTCACTCTAACACAGCCTCACCCTAACACAGCCTCACCCTAACAACTTCCCCCACATATATCTCTGGGGAAGGTTTCCCTGGTCAGCTGTTGAAAGTTAAAATATATAAATATTGGAAGTGGGCTCATTAAGATGACGTTTTAGAAATAATTATTGACTTTCGATGCCATGAAATTTACTAAATGACCGATTTATATCGAGAGGGAATTAAATGACACTCAGATTTACAAACTTTTTCCATCGCCAAGAAACTCGTTAAGATAGAGATGAAATCCTGTTTAATACTAGTTTTAGTTTTTTTAGAGGGAATCTGAGTCGTTTTAGTGGTTTGTGTTGATAAAAGGCGTTCTGAACATGTTCGTGTTCTGGTTTGTTATACTTGTAAGAACATAAGTGGAACACTCCATTAGGCCTACTGGCCTATACTAGGCAGGTCCTTGTCAACCCCAAATCCAATAACAAAAATATTTGTCCAACCCATTGTCAATGTTATCCAAGGAATAAACTTTGTTAACTATTAACTCATGTTCAAGTCCCACTTAAATCCAACCCCGGCTGAGGGAGTGATAACCTCAAACTCCTCCTGATCCTCACCACTCTTCTTTCTATAGGACTGATGAAGCCACTGTGTGGCGAAACGTTTCCTCAATAAAGATACCCAATTGTTGCACATGTGTCTAATTTATCAACTTGTCGGTTCTCTGAACCATTTATCTACATTTCTCTCACTCATGTATTTATCTGACCTATATTTGAAGCTACCCAAGGTTTTAGCTTCAATAACCCTCCTAGGAAGACTGTTCCACTCCTCCACTACCAGTTAGACTGTTCCACTCCTCCACTACCAGGTAGACTGTTCCACTCCTCCACTACCAGGTAGACTGTTCCACTCATCCACTATCAGGTAGACTGTTCCACTCCTCCACTACCAGGTAGACTGTTCCACTCCTCCATTACCAGGTAGACTGTTCCACTCCTCCACTACCAGGTAGACTGTTCCACTCATCCACTACCAGGTAGACTGTTCCACTCATACACTACCAGGTAGACTGTTCCACTCCTCCACTACCAGGTAGACTGTTCCACTCCTCCACTACCAGGTAGACTGTTCCACTCCTCCACTACCAGGTAGACTGTTCAACTCATCCACTACCAGGTAGACTGTTCCACTCCCCCACTACCAGGTAGACTGTTCCACTCCTCCATTACCAGGTAGACTGTTCCACTCCTCCACTACCAGGTAGACTGTTCCACTCCTCCATTACCAGGTAGACTGTTCCACTCCTCCACTACCAGGTAGACTGTTCCACTCATCCACTACCAGGTAGACTGTTCCACTCATCCACTACCAAGTAGACTGTTCCACTCATCCACTACCAGGTAGACTGTTCCACTCATCCACTACCAGGTAGACTGTTCCACTCATCCACTACCAGGTAGACTTTTCCACTCCTCCACTACCAGGTAGACTGTTCCACTCCTCCACTACCAGGTAGACTGTTCCACTCCTCCACTACCAGGTAGACTGTTCCACTCCTCCACTACCAGGTAGACTGTTCCACTCCTCTATTAACAGGTAGACTGTTCCACTCCTCCACTACCAGGTAGACTGTTCCACTCATCCACTACCAGGTAGACTGTTCCACTCATCTACTACCAGGTAGACTGTTCCACTCATCCACTACCAGGTAGACTGTTCCACTCCTCCACTACCAGGTAGACTGTTCCACTCCTCCACTACCAGGTAGACTGTTCCACTCCTCCACTACCAGGTAGACTGTTCCAGTCATCCACTACCGGGTAGACTGTTCCACTCATCCACTACCGGGTAGACTGTTCCACTCATCCACTACCAGGTAGACTGTTCCACTCCTCCACTACCAGGTAGACTGTTCCACTCCTCCATTACCAGGTAGACTGTTCCACTCCTCCACTACCAGGTAGACTGTTCCACTCCTCCACTACCAGGTAGACTGTTCCACTCCTCCACTACCAGGTAGACTGTTCCAGTCATCCACTACCAGGTAGACTGTTCCACTCATCCACTACCAAATAGACTGTTCCACTCATCCACTACCAGGTAGACTGTTCCACTCATTTACTACCGGGTAGACTGTTCCACTCATCCACTACCAGGTAGACTTTTCCACTCATCCACTACCAGGTAGACTGTTCCACTCATCCACTACCAGGTAGACTGTTCCACTCATCCACTACCAGGTAAACTGTTCCACTCATCCACTACCGGGTAGACTGTTCCACTCATCCACTACCAGGTAGACTGTTCCACTCATCCACTACCAGGTAGACTGTTCCACTCATCCACTACTAGGTAGACTGTTCCACTCATCCACTACCAGGTAGACTGTTCCACTCATCCACTACCAGGTAGACTGTTCCACTCATCCACTACCAGGTAGACTGTTCCACTCATCCACTACCAGGTAGACTGTTCCACTCATCCACTACCAGGTAGACTGTTCCACTCATCCACTACCAGGTAGACTGTTCCACTCATCCACTACCAGGTAGACTGTTCCACTCATCCACTACCAGGTAGACTGTTCCACTCATCCACTACCAGGTAGACTGTTCCACTCATCCACTACCAGGTAGACTGTTCCACTTATCCACTACCAGGTAGACTGTTCCACTCATCCACTACCAGGTAGACTGTTCCACTCATCCACTACCAGGTAGACTGCTCCACTCATCCACTACCAGGTAGACTGCTCCACTCATCCACTACCAGGTAGACTGTTCCACTCATCCACTACCAGATAGACTGCTCCACTCATCCACTACCAGGTAGACTGTTCCACTCATCCACTACCAGGTAGACTGTTCCACTCATCCACTACAAGATAGACTGTTCCACTCATCCACTACCAGGTAGACTGTTCCACTCATCCACTACCAGGTAGTCTATTCCACTCATCCACTACCAGGTAGACTGTTCCACTCATCCACTACTAACTAAACCTTATCTAAATCTAAATTAACTTTTCAGTTGGTGGGAATTGTTAGTTACAAATACAAATACATTGTTTATTTCTTTGCGTAGTATTCAATGTGAGATTAAATCTCTTAAAATAATGTTAAGCACAAAGAAAGCTACTAGCATCCCTGAGCATTTCGGGTAGAGAAGGACGTGCCTAGTATGGGCCAGTAGGCCTTCTGCTGTGTTCCTGTATTTTTATGTTAAAATAATTCTCAGTGATGAAGGGTGCATTTAACGTACGTGTCCATAAGTACACGAGTGTATCAAGCCTGAACCCATCAGGGTTTATGTCTCATGAAGAATTACACACATGTGTCACATCTGGGTATGTTTATTTGTAGACGTTTCGCCCTCAAGTGAACTATCATTACAAGGACATAATGTAAACAACGTAGAACTATATACAAATGACACAAATACTCCCTTTGTGGGAACAACTCCCATCACTTACATACGATATCGTGGCAGAGTTCAGTGTTAAGCAAATCGTTTCACCACACACTGGCTTCATCAGTCCATATACAAAGCAGAGAGGAGTAAGGAGAGGAGGAGTTTGAGGTAATCAGTCCCTCAGCCTGGAATCGATGTGTTTAGTCCATCCCTCTTGTAGAAAGTACAGCACAGGGTCGTAGAAGTGACTTATGTACTGTAGACAGGTGAGTGGAAGCAGGAGGAGGCGGCGTCACAGTGGAACCATCCACTAGTATTGCTTAAGTGTCTCAGTTTCCAAATCGTAAGCAGGTGGGTAGGAATGGTTAGTTTTGAGAAGGACCTGCCTTGTATGGGCCAGTAGGCCTTCCATAGTGCTATTCCATTCTCATGCATCTCTCTCACGAGAGTGACACACGTTCCAGTGTTGATATACATAAACACAATAAACAGTTTATATCACAACATGCATAGAAGAACAACAAAAAACAGCAGCCGGTGAAAAAACAGCGAAAAAACAGCAAAAACAAAACATTGAAGAAAAACAAAGGCAAGAGAACGTTGCTGTTAAAACAAATGACAGTAGAAAAAACAACAGTAGCAACAAAGAGCAAAACCAGGGAAAAACAAGAGTAAAACAAACAAAACACACAGAGTAAAAGTGTAAAAAACTGCAAAAAATTATGAATAACACACAACACTTGGGTATACACCGTGAGGTGTATGTCTCTCAGTGTATATACACTGTGAAGTGTATATCTGTCAGTGTATATACACTGTGAAGTGTATGTCTGTCAGTGTATATACACTGTGAAGTGTATGTCTCTCAGTGTATATACACTGTGAAGTGTATGTCTGTCAGTGTATATACACTGTGAAGTGTATGTCTCTCAGTGTATATACACTGTGAAGTGTATGTCTCTCAGTGTATATACACTGTGAAGTGTATGTCTCTCAGTGTATATACACTGTGAAGTGTATGTATCTGTATATATATATATATATATATATATATTATATATATATATATATATATATATATAATATATATATGTATATATATATATATATATATATATATATATATATATATATATATATATATATATATATATATATATATATATATATATATATATATATATATATATATATATATATATATATATATATACTGAGGCAGCAGGTGTAGTAGTAAAATGAAGATATAATCAGTCCATCAAACTTGGAGAAAAGTATTTGAGGTGGTCAGTCCCTCAGCCTGGAGAAGAGTTCAGCTCAGTGGTCTGGAACGATATTGTTCCAGACAATGGAGCTGAACTCTTCTCCAGACTAATGGACTGACCACCTCAAATACTATTTCCTCAAGGTTGATGGACTGATTACATCTTCATTACACCACTACATCTGATGCCTCTGCATTTGACTGAAGAAGTCTACTGTGTAGGCGAAACGTTTCATCAATAAAGACACCCAACTCTTGCACATCAAGTCGGATATTACTTTTGAGTTCTGGAACTTAAAATTCTTCGAGTCTTCAGTTATCACTGGATAATTCCTCTTTTCTCACTAAATTCTTTTTTCTTGTTAACATCACTCCTCTTCTCCAGCCTCTTCCTTTCTCTTCCACTTCAATGTCCCCTCTTCGTCCTCGTTCCATAATATCTCTCAAACTTCCAGGTTTCTTTCCCCTTGGCTTAAGAATTTGAATCACCTTCCCTTCCTCTCTCATTTCCCCTTACTTCCTCCTATCTTCCATTCCACGTCTATTTTTCACTCTCTCCCTTTACACCTCCTTCCTTCCGTTCCACGACCTTCTCTTCCTCTCTTCTGGCCGTGAGCCATCCCACCCAGAGGACCGAACACACAGCTTCCAGAGTTTTGTGATTCTTTCTACCTGCGTTCTCACTGACGTCCGGACTAAGGCGGAAGGGGGACTTACATCATGGCAGTCATTAGGGGCGGAAAGCTGCTTCCTTTTCGCCAGCACTGAAGACCATGAGGAGCTTTAAGAGATGTGTCGTTCTTTAATGAAGGTGTGTGTGGTGTCGTTCATACTCCCAGAGGGACGCTCAGAGTCCAGAACTTGTTAAATAATAAATAATAATGATAATAATAATAATGTTTATTTCTTCAAGTACATGATACAACTTATACAGACCATAGCTGACGTCAATGACATACTATATTGAAAGTCCCTGGTTAAGCAGCACATTTCCCACAGCTTAGGTTAATTTTGTTCCCAGGATGCAACTCACACCTGTCGACTAACACCCAGGCACCTACTTACTACTAGGTGAACAGGGACAGCAAGTGTCTTAAGGGGACCGAACCACGGACCTTTGTGTGAGGCGAGTGCGCCAACAACCGCTACAGGTTGTAGATGAATGGTTCAGAGAACCGACAAGTTATAAATTAGACACATATGCAACACTTGGGTATCTTTATTGATGAAACGTTTCGCCACACAGTGGCTTCATCAGTCCAATACAAAGTAGAAAGGTGTAAGGAGAGGAGGAGTTTGAGGTAATCAGTCCCTCGGCCTGGAGTCGATGTGTTCAGTCCATCAATCTTGTTAGAAGTGTAGCACAAGGCCGTAGAGGTGGCTTATATGCTTATATGCTTTGGACGAAGACCTACTTAGAATAGTGGATGGTACTACTATGACCCCGCCTCCTCCTGCTTCACCTCACCTGATTACAGCATATAAGCCACCTCTACGGCCTTGTGCTACACTTCTAACAAGATTGATGGACTGAACACATAGACTCCAGGCCGAGGGACTGATTACCTCAAACTCCTCCTCTCCTTACACCTTTTTACTTTGTATTGGACTGATGAAGCCACTGTGTGGCGAAACGTTTCCTCAATAAAGATACCCAAGTGTTGCATATGTGTCTAATTTATAACCGCTACAGGTACACACAAATACAATTACAAAAACTTAGCCGAGTACAGTTACCATTAGAGTGATTTTAAACAATACTGAGACTAGGCGGCGATCGAACCCGAGGCTGGTTAAAATGTGCACCCTTGCAAATATATATATATATATATATATATATTGATATTCGAGAAATGTGTGAAAACGAAATTCGCGAAAAATCACGAGCAAATACGCGTAATTCACCGTCACCTCAGTTATTATATGTAAATCTTTCGAAAATCAATGATTGCATGATTACCTTCAACCCCTCATGATTTTCTTACCTTCTTCCAAGAAAAAAGTTCAGAATTAGTTTAAAAAAAGGTGAAATTATCTTTATCGTGACTTCCTAATTATTTTCTGTCTAGTCTGGTATTAATGGAATACAATACTAGCTGATGAATAAAACATGTGCAACACCTGGGTGTGTCTATAGTGTAGATGTTTCGCCCACCAGTAGTTCTCTTTTAATGTAGATTCATCTACACTAAGGCCTTAAATCCTTTCAACAAGGCTGAGGGACTGATTACCTCGCCTTTTGTATATAGTTCTACAGTCTTCACATCATGTCTTTGAACTGTATCGATAAAGCCACTGGAGGGCGAAACGTCTATAAACAAAGACACCCAGTTGTTACATATATCCCCTCTGGATTAACCACATCACCTCTGGATTAACCACATCCCCTCTGGATTAACCACATCCCCTCTGGATTAACCATTTCCCCTCTGGATTAACCGTATCCCCTTCTGGATTAACCATATCCCCTCTGGATTAACCACATCTCTGGAATAACCATATCCCCTCTGGATTAACCATATCCCCTCTGGATTAACCATATCCCCTCTGGATTAACCATATCCCCTCTGGATTAACCATATCCCCTCTGGATTAACCATATCCCCTCTGGATTAACCATATCCCCTCTGGATTAACCATATCCCCTCTGGATTAACCATATCCCCTCTGGATTAACCATATCCCCTCTGGATTAACCATATCCCCTCTGGATTAACCACATCTCTGGATTAACCATATCCCCTCTGGGTTAACCACATCTCTGGATTAACCATATCCCCTCTATATTAACCACATCTCTGGATTAACCATATCCCCTCTGGATTAACCACATCTCTGGATTAACCATATCCCCTCTGGATTAACCACATCTCTGGATTAACCATATCCCCCACAATTCCTGATTTCATAATTTGTAGCAATACACTCACATACATACTGATATAACAGCACTTGCAATTGCTGCTCTTGCAATCAAGGGGAAGGTGGGTAGGGCACTGGTCTGGTAGTTTCATGACTGGCTTCCTATGGATTCGAATCCCACTCAGTTTCGTTGTTTACAGCTCTGGCAGTGGGAGAGCTTCGTCTCAAAACGTGTGGAAATAAAATCAGTGTTAGGAGAGAATTCGTTTAGTTCAACATTTCGCCCAAGGCTGGCCCAGTATCGGGCGAAACGTTGTATTCTTTTTCGCTGGTGTCTCCTTACACCGCCGTTGACCCCCGGTGTTCCGGAGGTCAACGCCCCCGAGGCCCGGCCCATGACCAGGCCTCGCGGTGGATCAGGACCTGATCAACCAGGAGGTTACTGCTGGCTGCACGTAATCCAACATACGAAGCACCGCCCGGCTGGTTAGGTACAGACTTTGTATTTCTTAAAAGCTCATGAAATCTTAATAAAACGATTGTAAACAAATCGCAGGTGTTTTTGAAGTGTTATATTTTTGTATTTTTTTATAGTTTTTATGTTTTTGTAATGTTTTTACAGTACTTTTGTAGTGTTTTTGCAGAATTTTTGTGAACCGGTGGGAACTCGAACCCATGGCAGGTGTGTACTAAAATTCACAGGCCGGTGTGCTAACCACTGAAACAGTGACTAACACAGTGGCCTGTGAATCTGAGGATTATCTTGCCATGAGTTCGAACACCATCCTTTCCGTAATTTACTTCTAAATACTGTTATCAGGATAGTCATGAACAGAACATACTGTACAAGTTCATGTACAAGGTATACAGACCATAGCTGACATCAATGACATACTACTATATAGAAAGTCCCTCGTTATGCTGAGCATTTCCCGCAAATTAGGTCAGTTTTGTCCCGGGATGCGACCCACACCAGTCCACTAACACCCAGGTACCCATTTTACTGATGGGTGAACATGGACAGCAGGTGTCTTATGGAAACACATCCCTAATGTTTCCACCCGTACCTGGGATCGACCCAATGACCTCAGTGTGAGAGATGAGTGCGCTAGCGATCGAGCTAGTGACACCGGGCGGTCACTGTTCCTTATGTACAGTGACCTCCCGGTCACTGTTCACAATGAACAGTGACCGGGAGATTCCCATATCTGCTAAATGTCTGTTCAACTGTCCCCTGATGAATATAATCGACGTAACATAAATAATTTAAAGGGGAAACACAATTATTCCAATCCTGTATAATTCTGTTTGTGTGAATAACCTCACACGTATTCCTTTCAAACTTTTAAAATGCTCCATTTCATTGATGCTAAAGTTACACTTGGTTAATTTCTGGCAACTGGTGGCGATCTAACCTCAATAAGGCGCACGATTATATAAAACATTAGTAAAAAACTGACTAAAACGTAACCCAGAGTAAACCCTTGACCCTGACTTTGAGCATATAAGACGCAGGCTGATTTTCACTGGTAAAGAAGGGCGTCGTATAAAGAATGAAAAGGCACAATACCGTGACTGAAACAATACACAAATAACCCGCACATAAACCATTTACAAAGTCACACTGCGCCTTATATGCTGAAAAAATACGGTACTGAGAATTTAGGTTAAACGTAAAACGTAAAGAGGATTTAAAAAGGGTAAACAATAGAAAGATAGGATGGAGTTGGATCCCGGACTGCCTTTGTGTCATCACTAAAACTGAGAGCATCAAAGAGGATGCTCCACGTGGCGTGTATATCTATATTCCACTCTTGGTGTGAGCTTTCTGATACACTGCAGCGAATAATGTTATGTTCAGTGAGCTTTGTCAAGACAAACACATCCACAGGCGTTTGTGTCGCCCTAAGATGCCTGTGGCTTGTGTGCTGGTGCATTGAATCCTTGTTTGTTTGTGTTATATATATATATATATATATATATATATATATATATATATATATATATATATATATATGTCGTGCCGATTAGGTAAAACTTGCGATTTTGGCCTAAATAGCAACGCTCACCTTGCCATACAAGACAAGTGAAAATTTGTGTATGCAATAATTTCGCCAAAATCATTCTGAACATAACGAAAAAAATATATTTCATTGTGTTTGTTTATTATTAAATTAATGTTAACGTATCTAAAATATATTTAGTTGGGTTAGGCTAAACTAAATTGCGCTTGTTGAAATAAGGTCAGGTAGGTTTTCTATGTTTCTTTTGGTACAAAAATATAAATTTTTACATTAACATAAATTAAAAAAAATATATCTTTAAACGTATAAGAGAAATTTTTAGAAAGGACTTAATTTTAAATGAGTTCTTGCTAATTGACCAGTTTTACCTAATCGGCACGACATATATATATAAAGAAGAAACACTTTCATCATTCACTCCATCAGTGTCTTGCCAGAGTCTTGCCTACGGTACAGTTAAAAAAACTGCAACGTATCAACTGCAACAAAATATATAGTTTATATACATGGAAAAATAAACACTTAAGCAGTATAATGTGATCCTTTATTGACAACGTTTCGCCCACGCAGTGGGCTTTATCGACTCACAGACAGATCTACCGGTCACATGCAGCTTTCTCCACCTGACCCAGCATTCTCCACCTGACTATACCATATATATATTCATGTTACTCATTTTCCAGGTAGATCTGTTTGTGACTCGATAAAGCCCACTGCGTGGGCGAAACGTTGTCAATAAAGGATCACATTATACTGCTTATGTGTTGATTTTTTCCATTGTGTCGGTATTTTATACCATTTATTTCTAAGTTAATATACATACATAAATGCATAGAGAGAAATACTTTAAACTGGTTATCACACACCTGTACACAGGTTCAAGGCAAGCAAAGAGCTCAGTGGCGTTGGTGTATAAGCTTCCCAGATGTCTAGCATCTCAAATTGTAAGGTCATTTACACGGTGTTTCAAAGAGATGGACCCAATTTCAAAGCACACTGCTTTGAAATTGGGCCCATGTGTTTGAAACACCGTGTATTACACAATACTCAGGAGCACTGTTCAATTGAAGACTAATTCACCTGTCATGGCAGTATGCCATGACACTCTTGCCACGTACATTACAATCTTGGTTGGAATATACTTCAAAATTCAGGGTTCATTTTCTTTTACTGATTAACAAGGGTTCACGGGATTTTACAGGTTCCAAGGTTTGAATATTCCCGGGGTTCAAAGGATTTATTTTGAAGGTTCCAGGGTTTAAGAGTTTATTGGATTTATTTTTTAGTTCCACGATTTAAATACTCCCGGGGTTTGTGGGTTCACGGGATTTACTTTACAGGTTCCAAGGTTCAATTGTTCACCGGATTTTCTTTAAAGGTCCCAAGGGTCACGGGATTTATTTCAATATCTCCAGGGCATAAATAATCCCCGGGGGGTTCAAATATTCCGAGGTTTCTTAAAGCCACCAGGGTTTTAAGAACCCCAAACGGAGCATAAAATACAAATTGAACATAATGGCATACAAAACCGAAAGGTTGATAAGACATGTACAACAGTTAGGTATCTTCATCCCGAAACGTTTCGCCTACACAGCAGGCTTCTTCAGTCTAGTAGAGGTAGCAGAAGCAGTAGAGATGTAAAGACGAAGTAATCAGTCCTAACCCTTGAAAACGTAGTTCTGAGGAGGTCAGTCCCTCACCCTTGAAAACGTAGTTCTGAGGAGGTCAGTCCCTCACCCTTGAAAACGTAGTTCTGAGGTGGTCAGTCCCTAACCCTTGAAAACGTAGTTCTGAGGAGGTCAGTCCCTCACCCTTGAAAACGTAGTTCTGAGATCAGTCCCTAACCCTTGAAAACGTAGTTCTGAGGAGGTCAGTCCCTAACCCTTGAAAACGTAGTTCTGAGGAGGTCAGTCCCTAACCCTTGAAAACGTAGTTCTGAGGTGGTCAGTCCCTAACCCTTGAAAACGTAGTTCTGAGGAGGTCAGTCCCTAACCCTTGAAAACGTAGTTCTGAGGAGGTCAGTCCCTAACCCTTGAAAACGTAGTTCTGAGGAGGTCAGTCCCTCAACCAGGAGAAAATATAGACAGTGTCGTCGCGTGAGTGACACAGACACGACAATGCGCCTCTGATTTCACAACATGAAATATTAAATCAACAGAAATCGGGAATTTACACAAGAAATACATAGTGTGCAAACCTAACCCAATTACCTGCTCCGAGCTTATACATTTTGCAGCGTTATTTATAAGATTTGTATCAGTGTGGTTTCCAAAGTTACGGTCGATGAGAGGCGGGGAAGGTGGTTACGACAAGGGTGATAAGGATACCTAAACTGCAATTATTTTGGTCTTTATTGGCTTGTCTAGGGGTTGTGAAGAAGGGATTTGTGTGGGTTGGAAAAGGTTAATTAGGGGGAGGGTAGAGGTGTGCTTTTAAAAGATTGGTGTTCAGTGCTTGGTGCTCAAAGCTTGAAGTTCAAAGCTTGGAGTTCTTTAAGCTTGGTGCTCAAAGCTTGGAGTTCAAAGCTTGGAGTTCTTTAAGCATGGTGTTCAAAGCTTGGTGTTCAAAGCTTGGTGTTCAAAGCTTGGTGTTCAAAGCTTGATGTTCAAAGCTTGGTGTTCAAAGCTTGGTGTTCAAAGCTTGGTGTTCAAAGCTTGGTGTTCAAAGCTTGGTGTTCAAAGCTTGGTGTTCAAAGCTTGGTGTTCAAGCTGGTGTCAAAGTGTTCAGTTCTTGCGTGTCAGTTGGGTCAAAGCGGTTTCAGCTGTGTTCAAAGCTTGGTGTTCAAAGCTTGGTGTTCAAAGCTTGGTGTTCAAAGCTTGGTGTTCAAAGCTTGGTGTTCAAAGCTTGGTGTTCAAAGCTTGGTCTTCTTCAGGCTTGCTGTCCAAAGCTTGGTCTTCTTCAGGCTTGCTGTCCAAAGCTTGGTCTTCTTCAGGCTTGCTGTCCAAAGCTTGGTCTTCTTCAGGCTTGCTGTCCAAAGCTTGGTCTTCTTCAGGCTTGCTGTCCAAAGCTTGGTCTTCTTCAGGCTTGCTGTCCAAAGCTTGGTCTTCTTCAGGCTTGCTGTCCAAAGCTTGGTCTTCTTCAGGCTTGCTGTCCAAAGCTTGGTCTTCTTCAGGCTTGCTGTCCAAAGCTTGGTCTTCTTCAGGCTTGCTGTCCAAAGCTTGGTCTTCTTCAGGCTTGCTGTCCAAAGCTTGGTCTTCTTCAGGCTTGCTGTCCAAAGCTTGGTCTTCTTCAGGCTTGCTGTCCAAAGCTTGGTCTTCTTCAGGCTTGCTGTCCAAAGCTTGGTCTTCTTCAGTCTTGCTCTTCAAGCAGCAGCAGCAGCAGCAGCAGCAGCAGCAGCAGCAGCAGCAGCAGCAGCAGTAGCAGTAGTAGTAACAACTGTGATAATAAATATGATAGTAATAAATAATAATCATAATAATCATAATAATAATGTAATAATAATAATAATAATGCAATAATAATAATAATAATGCAATAATAATAATAACGTAATAATAATAATGTAATAATATTAAGTAATAATAATAATGTAATAATAATAAGTAATAATAATAAGTAATAATAATAATTTTAATCATAATAATAATGTAATAATAATAATAATGCAATAATAAAAAAAAAATAATAATAATGCAATAATAATAATAATAATGTAATAATTATAATGTAATAACAATAATGTAATAATAATAAGTAATAATAATAATGTAATAATAATAAGTAATAATAATGTAATAATTATAAGTAATAATAATAATAATATAATAATAACAATAATAATAAAAATAATAATAATAATAATAATAATAATAATAATAATAATAAGTAAAAATAATAATAATAACAATTGTTTCTTCTAATATTTGACACAAAACTTGTTGGTTGAAAGGCATAAAAAAAATTCCATTTTTCCCCCATGGTAAATGTTAATATTTAGTTTAGTGAAATATAAAAACAAAATCATAAAACGCTGCTGCATATTTTTCCATAATATATTCTTTTGATCTACATCCGAATTTTAATTTAAAAAATAGTCGAAATGACGGATATTGATTGGGAAGCGCTAAACCCGGGGCAATCAGGTTTGATTCGAGGAAGAGGAAGGTTGTATTACGATATATGAGGCTTGTGTCCCTTGATGAGTGACGGGCTCTTGATCCAGAGAAATGGAACTACCCTAATTTACCGTGGATTAAATTTGACTAATTCATCAGGCACTGTATGACCCATGTGGGTTTAGCATCGTTATATTCATGGGAGAATGTATGTCCCACTGAGTGTCCAGAGTGCAAATTTTGTATCTGGGATACATCAAGAGATGAGTATTTGTTGGAGTTTTTAACCCCGGAGGGTTAGCCACCAATGATAACCCGGGGTAGGGTGGGTTAGTCACCCAGGGTAACCCAGGGAAGGGAGGGTTAGCCACCTAGGATAACCCAGGGTAGGGAGGGTTAGCTACCCAGGATAACCCAGGGTAGGGAGAGTTAGCCACCCAGAATAACCCGGGGTAGGGTGGGTTAGTCACCCAGGGTAACCCAGGGTAGAGAGGGTTAGCCACCTAGGATAACCCAAGAAAGTCAGTGGGTCATCGAGGACTGTCTTATTTCCACTGTGGTCCTCAATTTTGTCCCCTAGGATGCCACCCACACCATTCAATCAACACCCAGGTACCTAGTTTCTTGCTAGGTGAGCGGAGACAGGTGTAAGGAAACACGCCCAATGTTTCCACCCGTGCCGGGGATCGAACCATTGAGACTCTACTTGAGACGAGAGTGCTGTCTACCAGGCCACGGGACGCCAATGTAGTTATAAGTAATTACATTCCTGTATGTCCTTGCTTGGTTGACAGATTACATTATACAACCATTGGGTGATTACCATTGTACTGGGAATGCTTGTTCGTGGTGAGCTGGGTTGGTAGCGCACTCAACTCGCACAATGAGGCCCGTAGTTCGATCCCCAGTACGGGTGGAAACACTGGGGACGTGTTTCCTTATGACACCTGCTGTCACTATTCACCAAGCAGTAAGTAGGTACAATTTTAATTATATATATATATATATATATATATATATATATATATATATATATATATATATATATATATATATATATATATATATATATATATATATGTCGTGCCGTTGCTTTAATAGCAACGTTCTTCTTGCCGAATAAAGCAAGCAAAATTTGTGTATGCAATAATTTCGCAAAAATCATTCTGAACCTAACGAAAAAAATATATTTCATTGTGTTTATTATTAAATTATTGTATACTTAACTAAGTTTTCTAAGGTTCTTTTGGTACAAAATTATTAATTTTACATGAACATATATATATATATATATATATATATATATATATATATATATATATATATATATATATATATATATATATATATATATATATATATATATATATATATAAAGTCGTGCCGATTAGGTAAAACTGGTCAATTAGCAAGAACTCATTTAAAATTAAGTCCTTTCTAAAATTTTCTCTTATACGTTTAAAGACATATTTTTTCACTTATGTTAATGTAAAAATTTATAATTTTGTACCGAAAGAAACTTAGAAAACTTACCTAACCTTATTATAACAAGCGCAATTTAATTTAGCCTAACCCAACTAAATATATTTTAGATACGTTTACAATAATTTATTTATAAACGAACACAATGAAATATATTTTTTTCGTTAGGTTCAGAATGATTTTTGCGAAATAATTGCATACACAAATTTTCGCTTGACTTATTCGGTAAGAAGAGCGTTGCTATTTAAGCCAAAATCGCAAGTTTTACCTAATCGGCACGATATATATATATATATATATATATATATATATATATATATATATATATATATACGTATATGTTTGCAGTTGAGAAATTCTGTAATTATTGCACACGTTTGCTGTGTCAATATTGTTGTTGCAAATGCCATCTAGTCGAGTATATTTTTTTGAAGCAGAACTGTCGGATTAACGTGGATTATTGTTGGTTCTTTTAAAGTGAGGAAAGTTACCTGAGTATGATGTAGGATATTTGTCAGAGTCAGGGAGCGAGTCAGACTTGTGTCAGTCAGTTTAGGCAGTGAGTCTGTGAGTCAGTGGCAAACAGCAGTGTCATCACTGTATCAGTGTGACAGCCAGTGAATCAATGTGTCAGTCAGCTAGGGAGAGTGTCAGAGTGTCAGTCAGCCAGTCAGTGTTGTATGTATGTCTGTCAGCTAGGGAGAGTGTCAGTCAGTCAGTCAGTGTGTGAGCATATCAGTCAGAGGTAAATTTAACTGAAGTGACGGGAACAAATTAAAACATTCTAGCAATTACTTTGACAAATTGTGAATTAACTCTTGCTCAAATTCAGTCCACACATTGTTTCCTAATATATAAATATACAAAGCACTCTCTCTCTCTCTCTCTCTCTCTCTCTCTCTCTCACTCTTTCACTCTCACACACACACATACAACCACTCTGAAAAAATAGTGAAATTCCAAGCGCTTTCGTGATTTCTCACATTATCACGGTTCCTTGATAATGTGATAAATCACGAAAGCGATTGGAACTTCACTATTTTTTCACAGTGGTTGTTTTGCATATTGTGACGTCACCTGTTTACTGTGGTCTTATTGCATAATATATATATATATATATATATATATATATATATATATATATATATATATATATATATATATATATATATATATATATACACAAACACACACACACACACACATGTATATTCTTAACAATTCGCTAACGGACAAATTTACAAGCATTATCGACGAGTCCACAGGATTCGAACCTGAGCACACTGCATGAAAGTACTCAGTACCTTATATTTGGAGTCTGTGTGGCTAAATTACTGTGTACTTTGATGCAGAATGTGTTCAGTCTGTCAGCCTAGAGATGTGTTCAGTCTGTCAGCCTAGAGACGGCGTGTTCAGTCTGTCAGCCTAGAGACGGCGTGTTCAGTCTGTCAGCCTAGAGACGGCGTGTTCAGTCTGTCAGTCTAGAGACGGCGTGTTCAGTCTGTCAGCCTAGAGACAGCGTGTTCAGTCTGTCAGCCTAGAGACGGCGTGTTCAGTCTGTCAGCCTAGAGACGGCGTGTTCAGTGTTCCATTGTTACTCGTCTCACTGTTTCTTTATTGTTGTTCCGTTTCTACTCCTTTCATTGTTTCCACTTCCATTGTTATTCGTTTCATTGTTATATTGTATCCACTGTTCCATTGCTACTTTCATTGTTTACACTGCTTCATTGTTTGCACAGTTCCATTGTTTGCACTGTTCCATTGTTACTAGTTTCATTGTTCCATTGTTTACACTGTTTCATTGTTACTCGTATCATTGTTACATTGTATCCATTGTTCCAATGTACCAGAGTCCGTACCAGAGTCGTACGCAAGTCCAGTCTGACGCGCATTTACGCCACCACGAAATACGTACGCACGCACATGAACGAAATAATCACTTCTACGAACACCCCCGGAGCGCTAAATCCGTAGGGGGTCACTTGGAACATAAAGCTGTAATTCTGCTCCACTGAGGAAATGTGTTAGCTCAGTTTCCTCAGATCAAGAGCCCTTTCCACCCTCATCAAGACCCTCCCTAACGTAAAAAATAATAAAAAATAAAAAATAAAATAATCCAATTAAAACCCCTATTAAAACCTCCCGTCGTTAACAAAACAATTTTCCCCATTAACGTGATGTAAATAAAACCAATTTTTAACCCATTTTTTGACAGATATTGTTGAAAAAAAAAATAGGCCTGTCACCGGGCTTGAAATTAATGAGGCTTTCCAGCCGCTGGAAAATTCTCTATTAAATGACGGTACAGCATTAAATGCTAAGAGTTAATTGACGCCAGAAATGTTTATTTTTAAATGCTGGAGGGTTATGAGGGGGGGGGGTTGTATTATAATACAACAGGTGTTGTAGAGCAGTGATGAATACAACAGGTGATGCTGTAGTGTGAATAAAGCAGTGACAAATAAATACAACGGCGACAACAAATACAACAGCGACAACAAATACAAAAGCGACAACAAATACAAAAGCGACAACAAATACAAAAGCGACAACAAATACAACAGCGACAACAAATACAACAGCGACAACAAATACAACAGCGACAACAAATACAACAGCGACAACAAATACAACAGCGGCAACAAATACAACAAATACAGTAATAACTAATGTGAGAATGGGACAGAGTGGCAAGTATTAGGACCATTACTGTTTCTAATTCATGTGAATGACACACAAGATAGAGGTGCAACTGACTCGAATCCCTTTTTGCTTATGTTGTATAAAACTAATGAGGAGAATAACGACGGAGGAAGACAGGGCAACGCTACTGGATCTGGACAAACTGCAACCACAAATGTAATGTTATGAAGATTGGAGAGAGGTCAAGAAGACCGGGCACGGAGCACACGTTCTGCGGACAGAGTCTGCAGACCTCGTTCCGTAAATCCGAAAGCATCCTTTAGGAATCTCAACAAAATGTCATTCATATGAAAGTGTCAAGGTTTGCAACACAGTTCCAGAACTAAGGGAACTGAGAGGCTAATCTGATCCCGAGGACACTGTATGGTTGAAAAGCCAGGGGAGATATGTTAACAGTATACAAAATACTTAGAGAAATTGTAACAGCAGACGGATATACTGCCTGGTAGGCGGGAAGTAGTGACAAATTAAAGATGAAGAAGAATCATGGGGATGTCAGGAAGTACTTCGTCAGCCTCAGGACGGCCAGGAAGTAGAATGACATTGTAGTAATGGAGGCAGACTATATACACAGTTTTAAGAACTTCTACGACATGGCCCACGAGTCTACAGAGAGAATCTGGCAAAAAAACAAGTTGAGAGGCGGGGCCATGAGCTAAGACTCGACCACTGTAACCCCGTACAAGCTCGCTCTCTTTCTCTCTTCCACACACACACACACACACACACAAGGTATGATAAAGCTCATGGAGCAGGAAGAGTGACCTAGTAGCGACCACTGAAGAGGCGGGGCCAGGAGTTGTGACTCGACCCCTGCAACCACAACTAGGTGAGTACAACTAGGCGAGTACACACACACATCTGAGGACACATCTCTCTGGAAAACCCCTGACTACACATGTCTGCGCGAGAATTGGAAGCCAGTTTGAGTGTTGCAGCTGGTGATGCTATGCGACTGTTGCAGGCTATGCTATGTGATTGTTGCAACAGGAAAGGCTGTTTTACGCCACAATAACCCATCTCCCACCAACTGTGTTGCCAGTTCACAGAACCTTTTGCTGTTGGACCCCTCAAAGGAATTTCCACTAGAGCTGTGTCTTTCAGACAGTGGGAAAATACGCGTGGCTACGCCCCCCCCCCTAACAAATGCAACCCGATTTCATTCTGAATTGCAGCTGAAAAATGTGTGTAAAAGAAAAAAAATCATACCACGCGCAGTTCCCTAAGTTAGCAGACAGCAACCACCCAGGAAGGTACTGAAGTGGTGTCACGAGAGTGTGAGACAGAAGCGTGTTAAATATTTTGCACTCTGGCAAGATTACTGATACATTCTTTCTGTCCCTTGAACATGCCACTTGGCTAGCTGACAGAGTGGAGGAAGTACTGTGTACTCTGATACAGTGTGTGCAGGTTCGCATCCTGCTGAGGACTGAGAGGTAATGTTTAAAATATAATTATTATTTTAGGAAATAAGGTTAAGACAGAAATGAGGATTGCAGAGAATCAGGGGAAGGGCGATTTCAGAAGGGAAGAAGGGAAGAAGGGAAGAAGGGAAGAAGGGAAGATAATGTGTTGACTGTTTACACTGAAGTAAACAATACCATGAAATGAAGGAATTCTTTACTGTCTTCTTGGAATTATATTACAAATGTTTACAATAAGTAGTAATTTATTTAACATGGTGATTTTTATTTCGCGTGAATAGTTTAGGTTAATTTATATAGGAGAGAAAGGGAATATATTCCAGTAAAAATCTTGCTTTTAAATATATTTACAGAATTGAAAAAAACCCAAATGTTATGGAGTTAGGGAGACGAGCAGAATTAAAAAAAATAATCTGATAAGACTTAGGGATTGTCAGAATTGCTGATGTCGGTTGTTTTGGGAGATTCTGAAGAGGGAGTTTCTAAAGTTGGTGTTGTTTTGGGAGATTCTGAAGAGGGAGTTTCTAAGGTTGGTGTTGTTTTGGAGGGCGTGCGAAGGAAGGACATAAAATATGAACATGGACAACAGTAAGATGAGAGTAACTGTACAAACAATAATAAAATTGACATCAGATTGTGGAGTGGGATAATGCAGGAAGTTAAGGTATCTAAAAACATGACAGTGAAGGTATTGTCGAGTCTGTGAAAGATGAACCGAGCCATGGAATAAACGAGGGTAAAGAAATGGCAGGAGTGTTCAGGCATCCGTGGAATGTACCACACTGGTTCCAGTCCTTTTACATGGGAGTGAGGCATAGACTGTAAACATGGGAGTGAGGCATAGACTGTAAACATGGGAGTGAGGCATAGACTGTAAACATGGGAGTGAGGCATGGACTGTAAACATGGGAGTGAGACATGGACTGTAAACATGGGAGTGAGACATGGACTGTAAACATGGGAGTGAGGCATAGACTGTAAACATGGGAGTGAGGCATAGACTGTAAACAAGGGAGTGAGGCACAGACTGTAAACATGGGAGTGAGGCATGGACTGTAAACATGGGAGTGAGGCATGGACTGTAAACATGGGAGTGAGGCACAGACTGTAAACATGGGAGTGAGGCACAGACTGTAAACATGGGAGTGAGACATGGACTGTAAACATGGGAGTGAGACATGGACTGTAAACATGGGAGTGAGACATGGACTATAAACATGGGAGTGATGCACAGACTGTAAACATGGGAGTGAGGCATGGACTGTAAACATGGGACTGAGACATGCACTGTAAACATGGGAGTGAGACATGCACTGTAAACATGGGAGTGAGACATGGACTGTAAACATGGGAGTGAGACATGGACTGTAAACATGGGACTGAGGCATGGACTGTAAACATGGGAGTGAGACATGGACTGTAAACATGGGAGTGAGACATGGACTGTAAACATGGGAGTGAGACATGGACTGTAAACATGGGAGTGAGACATGCACTGTAAGCATGGGAGTGAGACATGCACTGTAAACATGGGAGTGAGACATGGACTGTAAACATGGGAGTGAGACATGGACTGTAAACATGGGAGTGAGACATGGACTGTAAACATGGGAGTGAGACATGGACTGTAAACATGGGAGTGAGGCACAGACTGTAAACATGGGAGTGAGACATTTACTGTAAACATGGGAGTGAGACATGCACTGTAAACATGGGAGTGAGACATGGACTGTAAACATGGGAGTGAGACATGCACTGTAAACATGGGAGTGAGACATGAACTGTAAACATGGGAGTGAGACATGGACTGTAAACATGGGAGTGAGACATGGACTGTAAACATGGGAGTGAGCATGACTGTAAACATGGGAGTGAGGCAGACTGTAAACAAGGGAGTGAGGACAGACTGTAAACATGGGAGTGAGGCATGGACTGTAAACATGGGAGTGAGGCATGGACTGTAAACATGGGAGGAGCACGACTGTAAACATGGGAGTGAGGCACAGACTGTAAACATGGGAGTGAGACATGGACTGTAAACATGGGAGTGAGGCATGGACTGTAAACATGGGAGTGAGGCACAGACTGTAAACATGGGAGTGAGGCACAGACTGTAAACATGGGAGTGAGACATGGACTGTAAACATGGGAGTGAGACATGGACTGTAAACATGGGAGTGAGGCATGGACTGTAAACATGGGAGTGAGGCATGGACTGTAAACATGGGACTGAGACATGCACTGTAAACATGGGAGTGAGACATGCACTGTAAACATGGGAGTGAGACATGGACTGTAAACATGGGAGTGAGACATGGACTGTAAACATGGGAGTGAGACATGGACTGTAAACATGGGAGTGAGACATGCACTGTAAGCATGGGAGTGAGACATGGACTGTAAACATGGGAGTGAGACATGGACTGTAAACATGGGAGTGAGACATGGACTGTAAACATGGGAGTGAGACATGGACTGTAAACATGGGAGTGAGACATGGACTGTAAACATGGGAGTGAGACATGGACTGTAAACATGGGAGTGAGGCACAGACTGTAAACATGGGAGTGAGACATTTACTGTAAACATGGGAGTGAGACATGCACTGTAAACATGGGAGTGAGACATGGACTGTAAACATGGGAGTGAGACATGCACTGTAAACATGGGAGTGAGACATGAACTGTAAACATGGGAGTGAGACATGGACTGTAAACATGGGAGTGAGACATGGACTGTAAACATGGGACTGAGGCATGGACTGTAAACATGGGAGTGAGACATGGACTGTAAACATGGGAGTGAGACATGGACTGTAAACATGGGAGTGAGACATGGACTGTAAACATGGGAGTGAGACATGCACTGTAAACATGGGAGTGAGACATGGACTGTAAACATGGGAGTGAGACATGCACTGTAAACATGGGAGTGAGACATGGACTGTAAACATGGGACTAAGACATGGACTGTAAACATGGGAGTGAGACATGGACTGTAAACATGGGAGTGAGACATGGGAGTGAGACATGGACTGTAAACATGGGAGTGAGACATGGACTGTAAACATGGGAGTGAGACATGGACTGTAAACATGGGAGTGAGGCATGGACTGTAAACATGGGAGTGAGGCATGCACTGTAAACATGGGAGTGAGGCATGCACTGTAAACATGGGAGTGAGGCATGGACTGTAAACATGGGAGTGAGACATGGACTGTAAACATGGGAATGAGGCATGGACTGTAAACATGGGAGTGAGACATGGACTGTAAACATGGAAGTGAGGCATGCACTGTAAACATGGGAGTGAGACATGGACTGTAAACATGGGAGTGAGACATGCACTGTAAACATGGGAGTGAGACATGAACTGTAAACATGGAGTGAGACATGGACTGAAACATGGGAGTGAGACATGGACTGTAAAATGGGACTGAGGCATTGACTGTAAACATGGGAGGAGACATGGACTGTAAACATGGGATGAGACATGGACTGTAAACATTGGAGTGAGACATGGACTGTAAACATGGGAGTGAGACATGCACTGTAAACATGGGAGTGAGACATGGACTGTAAAATGGAGTGAGACATGCACTGTAAACATGGGAGTGAGACATGGATTAAACATGGGACTAAGACATGGACTGTAAACATGGGAGTGAGACATGGACTGTAAACATGGGAGTGAGACATGGACTGTAAACATGGGAGTAAGACATGGACTGTAAACATGGGAGTGAGACATGGACTGTAAACATGGGAGTGAGGCATGGACTGTAAACATGGGAGTGAGGCATGCACTGTAAACATGGGAGTGAGGCATGCACTGTAAACATGGGAGTGAGGCATGCACTGTAAACATGGGAGTGAGGCATGGACTGTAAACATGGGAGTGAGACATGGACTGTAAACATGGGAATGAGGCATGGACTGTAAACATGGGAGTGAGACATGGACTGTAAACATGGGAGTGAGACATGGACTGTAAACATGGGAGTGAGGCATGGACTGTAAACATGGGAGTGAGACATGGACTGTAAACATGGGAGTGAGACATCGACTGTAAAAATGGGAGTGAGACATGCACTGTAAACATGGGAGTGAGGCATGGACTGTAAACATGGGAGTGAGGCATGGACTGTAAACATGGGAGTGAGACATGGACTGTAAACATGGGAGTGAGACATGGACTGTAAACATGGGAGTGAGACATGGACTGTAAACATGGGAGTGAGACATGGACTGTAAACATGGGAGTGAGACATGGACTGTAAACATGGGAGTGAGACATGGACTGTAAACATGGGACTGAGGCATGCACTGTAAACATGGGAGTGAGGCAGTGGATATGTCATGACTGAGAGTAATGTGTGTCATGAATATTTTGTAAAGAATTCAGAGAATAGAAATTAGATGGTGTGGAGTTATGAGAAACATAATTCAGAAGGGAGCGGGGGTGAAATTGTTGAGGTTATTGAGTATGGGGCAGATTAGGTGAAAAGAAAAGAGGTGTATAAATCTGGGGTGGAAAGAATACACAGTATGGATCGCCTTAAGAATGGTTGGAGGGAGTGAAGGACGCTTTAATTGGCAGTGTCTTGAGCATCCAAGAGGCTTGTGAAACTGTACTATGTGGTTGCAGGGGTTGATTCGTAGCTCCTGGTCCCGCCTCTTTGCTCTGTGCTACCTCAAAGTGGGGACAAGGAGTCCTAAGGATTTAATGTGTTGTTGGAGTGCGATAAATTCTTTTAGGAAAACCAGTTTGCCGTATTTGAGCCTAAATTTAAAGTACAAAGTGAGCACCGAGGATGGGATGGTAATGTTGCAGTTCAGAGACTGATTTGAGTGATTAAGAAACTTTTCCCCTATACAATAGGCTTCTTCAGTCAGATACAGAGTGTAGGTTGAAGGCAGCAGAAGTAAAGATGATGTAATTAGTCCATCAATCAACCTTGTAGATATAGTATTTGAGATAGTCAGTCCCTCAGCCTGGAGAAGGACTGACCACCTCAAATACTTTTTCTCCAAGGTTGATGGACTGATTACATCTTTATTTAACTACCACACCTGCTGCCTCTATTTAACTGAAGAAGCCTACTGTATAGGCGAAACATTTCATCAATAAAGATACCAAACTGTTGCACATGCGTCTTAATCATCAACTTGTCAGTATTTTATACCATTCTCAACACACTATGATTTAATTCCAATGTTTTCTTCTTTATTAGAGGTAACTTTACCTTGGTGTTGAGGTAAAAATTATCTCTCATCAAAACAGTTGTCAGGTAAAAACGGAATACTGATGTACAGAAAATATGTACCGTTTAATTTTATATGCTAATTTGTAAATATGTAATTACCTGGAGTCTACCTGGAGGGTATTTCGGGGATCAACGCCCCCGCGGCCTGGTCCACGACCAGGCCTCCCGGTAGATTAGAGTCTGATCAACCAAGCTGTTGTGTTTAAATTATTCTATGATCTTCAGTGCGTACAATAAACTATTACCTAATATCAAACTTACGTTTATTTTCTCAGTTATGACAGTATTAATATTTTATAACATTTTGGTATTTAATCTTATGTTGTAGTTATGTGAGAGAGTTGCCAGGACGCTGTTTTGTTTACTCAAATCCCATACTCGTGCTAATTGGCTAGCACCTGGGAAGAGGTATGACCTCCTCGCCTGTCTCAAAACTGCGGCTCATCACCTTTGTATTTCATGTTGTAATTTATAGAGCGATGTTGCCTGTTGTGTTTTGCTCACCTATGCACGTTTTATGAAAGCCTCTGGAATGTTGCCTGTAGTGAGGGGGTTCCCTGTTCTCCCTGTACGTTAGTTGGAACCTATCCGGATGGAAGAACATGCTGCTGTCTTCTGCATCCTGATTGTCTCTTCTGAGTGTTTCTTCTGAGTGTTTCTTCTGAGTGTTTCTTCTGAGCGTTTCTTCTGAGCGTTTCTTCTGAGCGTTTCTTCTGAGTGTTTCTTCTGAGTGTTTCTTCTGAGTGTTTCTTCATATTTTTCGTCTTCACTCACTCTGGTGGTGTAACAGTGCGCTAAAGTGCTCTATATGATTGTATTTCTTAAAAATAACATCTTTATCATTCTTAGCAGCTTATCTGACATCCTGCTTAGAGCTTGGCTCTATGTCATAAATTATTTTGAAAACCGACAAGTTGAAAAATTGAGACATGCAACATATGGGAATCTTTACTGAAGAAACGTTTCGCCACACAGTGGCTTCTCTCGTTATACCTTCATCCTTTGTACTGGACTGGCGAAACGTTTCTTCGATAAAGATTCCCATATGCTGCATAAGTGTATCAATCCTTCAACTTGGTTCCAGATTCTCAAAACTGTTGGCCATTTGTGCACTATTACAGTCAAGGCTTATGAGAATTACACTGTCTGGAAAACAAAAAGGCCACAATACTGTCACTGGAACAAACAAATAACCAGCACAGGGGAGAGGGGAGCTTACGACGACGTTACAAATTCTCACTTACAGGAGCTCCTCCTTTCTGTCAGTGTGACTCTTTATATGGTCCAAGTCTCTCCCATGTGCGGGTTACCTGTGTACACGACCCAGCATTAGAAGAGGAAATCTATTGTGCCATTTTGACCTTCGTTTGTCTGACGGTCGGGATTCCTCTTCCATGTTAACTCGTGTTTCAGGGTGTTTCAGGGTGTTTCAGGGTGTTTCAGTGTGTTTCAGGGTGTTTCAGGGTGTTTCAGGGTGCTTCAGGGTGTCGTTGATATGTAAATAACTTGTAACTTTTACTTACGTTCCTGTCACTGTTTACAAAGGCATCATTTACATGGTAAATGTTACGTTTTTCGAGAAACAGAACAGATCAGTGTTTTCTGCCCTATAATCATTAGCTGTTTTATTGAACGTCCAAAGTTACTCTAACCAGATATTAAATGTTTTTAAATTACCTGTTGACGTTTGAATGTCAGAGTCTTTCTGGATGTTATATTATTTATGCCTTAACGATGTTAAAATTAATATTTAGGTTAGTGAAAGTATAATGGATTAGTTAAATATTGATAATGATATGATTTGAACACAGCTCAGTTATAATGAATCATTGTTGGTTTCTTTGAAATTACTCGGCTTTTGAATCATAATGAAGCTAACAAAATGACAAAATTAAACACATGTTACCAGTTGTACCATTGTACCATGGTAACCTATAATGGGATCTACAAATAAGCTCCATATAAACAGAAACTGTAATGCGTTATTTGACGTAGCAATGAGTTTATACAAGCAAGACTGAGGTTTAGGTTAAGGTATGAAATGGAAACCATTTTTCCCCCCACATCAGAAAAATTTATGCTTAAAGGTTAACTAATTCTTGTTTAAGTATCTGAAAAAGTTACTCATATTACATAGTCAACCATAATTTTTAAAGGGTTAGGTGGTAAGCCAGCTGAAGGTCTCGGTCAGATGAGCAAAAGCTCCAGTGGTGGGTTATCTTACGACTAAGATCCGCGTCAGGAAACACTTGTCTTGTTTCCTGACAAATCTTTCCTAACCTACCGATCTTTACCTCCCGACCAATGACTCTCCCCGACCCTCATTTCCCCGACCAATGAGAGAATATCAATCCCTTCATCGCCCAACCAATGACACTCCCCGACCCTCATTTCCCCGACCAATGAGAGAACAATATCAATCCCTTAATCTCCCGACAAATAACACCTCCCGGCCCTCATTTCCCCGACTAAGGAGAAAGCACTACCAATCTCATCTCCCAAGGAGGCATCTCTCCATAATCTCATCTCTCAGCCAAGATGGTAATGCTGCACAATCTCTCAATCCATTATCAATTCAACGTCAGGTGACGTGACCAAGGAAGGGATCCCAGACGCACAAGCAACGTCATTGCAATTGCAAATTAATTCAGACTCCTGAGATATATATCAGATAGTCTCTAATGCATTATTAGAGACTTAGAAGCCGTGCAACTGAGGATGCAGTAATGCCATTGAAATTGAGTCTTACTGAAGGTTTCTGGGGGTATACCAGTGAAAATGAAGATTGCTGAAGATTGCTGGGGGAATACCAGTGAAAATGAACATTGCTGAAGATTGCTGGGGTATACCAGTGAAAATGAACATTGCTGAAGATTGCTGGGGAATACCAGTGAAAATGAACATTGCTGAAGATTGCTGGGGGTATACCAGTGAAAATGAACATTGCTGAAGATTGCTGGGGGAATACCAGTGAAAATGAACATTGCTGAAGATTGCTGGGGGTATACCAGTGAAAATGAACATTGCTGAAGATTGCTGGGGGAATACCAGTGAAAATGAACATTGCTGAAGATTGCTGGGGGAATTCCAATGAAAATGAACATTGCTGGGTGAATACCAGTGAAAATGAACATTGCTGAAGATTGCTGGGGGAATACCAGTGAAAATGAGTGTTACTGAAGGTTGCTGGGGGTATACCAGTGAAAATGAACATTGCTGAAGATTGCTGGGGGAATTCCAATGAAAATGAACATTGCTGGGGGAATACCAGTGAAAATGAACATTGCTGAAGATTGCTGGGGGAATATCAGTGAAAGTGAGTGCTACTGAAGGTTGCTGGGGGAATACAAATGAAAATGAACATTGCTGAAGATTTCTGGGGGAAATCCAATGAAAATGAACATTGCTGGGGGAATACCAATGAAAATGAACATTGCTGGCGGAATACCAATGAAAATGAACATTGCTGGCGGAATACCAATGAAAATGAACATTGCTGAAGATTGCTGGGGGAATACCAGTGAAAGTGAGTGCTACTGAATGTTGCTCGGGAATACCAGTGAAAGTGATTACTGCTGAAGGTTGCTGCGGGAATACCAGTGAAAGTGATTACTGCTGAAGGTTGCTGGGGGAATACCAGTGAAAGTGATTACTACTGAAGGTTGCTGGAGGAATACCAGTGAAAGTGATTACTGCTGAAGGTTGCTGGTGGAATACCAGTGAAAGTAATTACTGCTGAAGGTTGCTGGGGAATACCAGTGAAAGTGATTACTGCTGAAGGTTGCTGGGGGAATACCAGTGAAAGTGATTACTACTGAAGGTTGCTGGAGGAATACCAGTGAAAGTGATTACTGCTGAAGGTTGCTGGGGGAATACCAGTGAAAGTGATTACTGCTGAAGGTTGCTGGGGAATACCAGTGAAAGTGATTACTACTGAAGGTTGCTGGGGGAATACCTGTGAAAGTGATTACTGCTGAAGGTTGCTGAGGGAATACCAGTGAATGTGATTACTGCTGAAGGTTGCTGGAGGAATACTAGTGAAAGTGATAACTACTGAAGGTTGCTGGGGGAATACCAGTGAAAGTGATTACTGGTGAAGGTTGCTGGGGGAATACCAGTGAAAGTGATTACTACTGAAGGTTGCTGGGGGAATACCAGTGAAAGTGATTACTGCTGAAGGTTGCTGGGGGAATACCAGTGAAAGTGATTACTAATGAAGGTTGCTGGAGGAATACCAGTGAAAGTGATTACTGCTGAAGGTTGCTGGGGGAATACCAGTGAAAGTGATTACTGCTGAAGGTTGCTGGGGGAATACAAGTCAAAGTGATTACTGCTGAAGATTGCTGGGGGAATACCAGTCAAAGTGATTACTGCTGAAGGTTGCTGGGGGAATACCAGTGAAAATGATTACTGCTGAAAATTGCTGGGGGAATATCAGTGAAAGTGATTACTGCTGAAGGTTGCTGGGGGAATACCAATGAAGGTGATTACTGCTGAAGGTTGCTGGGGGAATACAAGTCAAAGTGATTACTGCTGAAGGTTGCTAGGGGAATACCAGTCAAAGTGATTACTGCTGAAGGTTGCTGGGGAAATACCAGTCAAAGTGATTACTGCTGAAGGTTGCTGGGGGAATACCAGTCAAAGTGATTACTGCTGAAGATTGCTGGGGGAATACCAGTGAAAGTGATTACTGCTGAAGGTTGCTGGGGAATAACAATGAAAAGTGAGTGCTACTGAAGGTTGCTGGGGTAATACCAGTCAAAGTGATTACTGCTGAAGATTGCTGGGGTAATAACAATGAAAGTGAGTGCTACTGAAGGTTGCTGGGGGAATACCAGTGAAAGTGATTACTGATGAAGGTTGCTGGGGAATACAAATGAAAGTGAATACTGCTGAAGATTGCTGGAGGAATACCAGTGAAAATGAGTATTACTGAAGATTGCTGGGGGAATATCTGTGTAAATGAATATAATACCTGAATTCGAAAGAAATTATTTATGAATTTTGATCGGAATACCAAGGAGGGGAATACCAGGGAGAGGAATACCAGGGAGAGGAATACCAGGGAGAGGAATACCAGGGAGAGGAATACCAGGGAGAGGAATACCAGGGATGGGAACACCAGGGATCTGAATACCAGGGATGGGAGCACCAGATATCTGAATAGCAGGGATCAGAATACCAGGGAGGGGAATACCTGGGATGGGAATACCAGGGATGGAAATACCAGGGATGGGAATACCAGTGATGGAAATACCAGGGATGGAAATACCAGGGATGGGAATACCAGGGATGGAAATACCAGGGATGGAAATACCAGAGAGAGGAATACCAGGGAGGGGGAATACCAGGGAGGGGGAATACCAGAGAGGGGGAATACCAATGAGGGGAATACCTTGGAGGAAGATATAAATAAGGGGAATACCTTGGAGAGAGATACCAGAAATGAGAATACATTACAGGGAGATACCAGGAAAGGGAATACTTTGGAGGGAGATACCAGGAAGGGGAATACCTTGGAGGGATATACCAAGGAGGGGAATACCTTTAAGGGAGATACCAAGGAGGGGAATACCTTGGAGGGAGATACCAAGGAGGGGAATACCTTGGAGGGAGATACCAAGGAGGGGAATACCTTGGATGGAGATACCAAGGAGGGGAATACCTTGGAGGGAGATACCAATGATGGGAATACTAGTTTCCTTCTAAATTTAGTATGTTTTCTATATTCTTACAAATATGATGCGTTCCTTACTGCTATCTTTACTACCCGTTCCTTACTGCTATCTTTACTCCCCATTCCTTACTGCTATCTTTACTCCCCGTTCCTTACTGCTATCTTTACTCCCCGTTCCTTACTGCTATCTTTACTCCCCGTTCCTTACTGCTATCTTTACACCCCGTTCCTTACTGCTATCTTTACTCCCCGTTCCTTACTGCTATCTTTACCCCCGTTCCTTACTGCTATCTTACTCCCGTTCCTTACTGCTATCTTTATTCCCGTTCCTTACTGCTATCTTTACTCCCGTTCCTTACTGCTATCTTTACTCCCGTTCCTTACTGCTATCTTTACTCCCCGTTCCTTACTGCTATCTTTACTCCCGTTCCTTACTGCTATCTTTATCCCGTTCCTTACTGCTATCTTTACTCCCGTTCCTTACTGCTATCTTTACTCCCCTTCCTTACTGCTATCTTTACTCCCCTTCCTTACTGCTATCTTTACTCCCCGTTCCTTACTGCTATCTTTACTCCCTTCCTTACTGCTATCTTTACTCCTTCCTTGACTCTATCTTATTCACTGCATCTTTACTCCCTTCCTTACTGCTATCTTTACTCCCCGTTCCTTACTGCTATCTTTACTCCCCGTTCCTTACTGCTATCTTTACTCCCCGTTCCTTACTGCTATCTTTACTCCCCGTTTCTTACTGCTATCTTTACTCCCCGTTCCTTACTGCTATCTTTACTACCCGTTCCTTACTGCTATCTTTACTCCCCGTTCCTTACTGCTATCTTTACTCCCCGTTCCTTACTGCTATCTTTATTTCTTGTTCCTTACTGCTCTCTTTACTCCCCGTTCCTTACTGCTATCTTTAATCCCCGTTCCTTACTGCTATCTTTACTCCCCGTTCCTTACTGCTATCTTTACTCCCCGTTCCTTACTGCTATCTTTACTTCTCGTTCCTTACTGCTATCTTTAGTCCCCGTTCCTTACTGCTATCTTTACTCCCCGTTCCTTACTGCTATCTTTACTCCCCGTTCCTTACTGCTATATTTACTCCCCGTTCCTTACTGCTATCTTTACTCCCCGTTCCTTACTGCTATCTTTACTCCCCGTTCCTTACTGCTATCTTTTCTCCCCGTTCCTTACTGCTATCTTTACTCCCCGTTTCTTACTGCTATCTTTACTCCCCGTTCCTTACTTCTATCTTTTCTCCCCGTTCCTTACTGCTATCTTTACTTCTTGTTCCTTACTGCTATCTTTACTCCCCGTTCCTTACTGCTATCTTTACTCCCTTTTCCTTACTGCTATCTTTACTCCCCGTTCCTTACTGCTATCTTTACTCCCCGTTCCTTACTGCTATCTTTACTCCCCGTTCCTTACTGCTATCTTTACTCCCCGTTCCTTACTTCTATCTTTTCTCCCCGTTCCTTACTGCTATCTTTACTTCTTGTTCCTTACTGCTATCTTTACTCCCCGTTCCTTACTGCTATCTTTACTCCCCTTTCCTTACTGCTATCTTTACTACCCGTTCCTTACTGCTATCTTTACTCCCGTTCCTTACTGCTATCTTTACTACCCGTTTCTTACTGCTATCTTTACTCCCCGTTCCTTACTATCTTTACTCCCCATTCTTTACTATCTTTACTCCCCGTTCCTTACTGCTGTCTTTACGTTCCTTTATCTTTCTTTCACTCGGGTTTCGTCGCTCCTATCTTTACCTCCACTTTCTTGCTCCTTTCTCTACTCTGCATCCACTGCTCCTATCTTCACTTACCATTCATCAATCTTATCTTACCGTCACAAGCCGTGAGATTCAACCAGGAAATTCTATGCAAAATTCCAAACCATAGTTTTATGAATCTAAGATGAATTCTTAAAAATAAAACCAAGCAGTGAAAATATTTTTTTTTTTATTTGCAGGAGAGAGAGAGAGAGAGAGAGTGAGAGAGAGAGAGAGAGAGAGAGAGAGAGAGAGAGAGAGAGAGAGAGAGAGAGAGAGAGAGAGAGAGAGAAGAGAGAGAGAGAGATAGAGAGAGAGAGAGAGAGAGAGCGTGTATACTTACCTAATTGTTGTTTCAAGGGTCGAGTCATAGCTCCTGGCCCTGCCTTTTTCAATGGTCGCTACTAGGTCCACTCTCTCCCTGCTCAATGAGCTGTTTCATGCCTCTTCTTAAGGTTATGTATGGATCCTGCTCCACTACCTCACTTTGCATTCCTTTTCCTGACCACTCTGACTGAAGAAGTACTTCCTAACATCCCTGTGACTCATCCGAGTCTTCAACTTCCAACTGTGACCCCTTGTTGCTGTGTCCCATGTCTGGAACATCCTGTCTCTGTCCACCTTGTCGATTCCTCTCAGTATTTTATATGTCGTTATCATGTGTCCCCTATCTCTCCTGTCCTCTAACGTCGTCAGGACGAGATCCCTTAACCTCTTCTCGTAGGACATGCCCCTTAGCTCCGAGACTAGTCTCGTTGCAAACTTTTGCACTTTCTCTAATTTCTTGACATGCTTGGCCAGATGTGGGTTCTAAACTGGTGGTGCATACTCCAATATAGGCCTGACGTACACTGTGTA
>WNWK01003068.1:65000-181466 GCA_009830355.1 Cherax destructor
TTCATATGTCTGTGAAGTTTGTAAGCTATGATTCATATGTCTGTGGAGCTTGTAAGCTATGATTCATATGTCTGTGAAGCTTGTAAGCTACGATTCATATGTCTGTGAAGTTTGTAAGCTATGATTCATATGTCTGTGGAGCTTGTAAGCTATGATTCATATGTCTGTGGAGCTTGTAAGCTATGATTCATATGTCTGTGAAGCTTGTAAGCTACGATTCATATGCCTGTGGAGCTTGTAAGCTACGATTCATATGTCTGTGAAGCTTGTAAGCTACGATTCATATGCCTGTGGAGCTTGTAAGCTACGATTCATATGTCTGTGAAGTTTGTAAGCTATGATTCATATGTCTGTGAAGCTTGTAAGCTATGATTCATATGTCTGTGGAGCTTGTAAGCTATGATTCATATGTCTGTGAAGCTTGTAAGCTACGATTCATATGTCTGTGAAGTTTGTAAGCTACGATTCATATGTCTGTGAAGCTTGTAAGCTATGATTCATATGTCTGTGGAGCTTGTAAGCTATGATTCATATGTCTGTGAAGCTTGTAAGCTACGATTCATATGCCTGTGGAGCTTGTAAGCTACGATTCATATGTCTGTGAAGCTTGTAAGCTATGATTCATATGTCTGTGGAGCTTGTAAGCTATGATTCATATGCCTGTGAAGCTTGTAAGCTACGATTCATATGTCTGTGAGGCTTGTAAGCTATGATTCATATGTCTGTGAAGCTTGTAAGCTACGATTCATATGTCTGTGGAGCTTGTAAGCTACGATTCATATGTCTGTGAAGCTTGTAAGCTACGATTCATATGTCTGTGGAGCTTGTAAGCTACGATTCATATGTCTGTGAAGCTTGTAAGCTACGATTCATATGTCTGTGAAGTTTGTAAGCTACGATTCATATGCCTGTGAAGCTTGTAAGCTACGATTCATATGTCTGTGAAGCTTGTAAGCTATGATTCATATGTCTGTGGAGCTTGTAAGCTACGATTCATATGTCTGTGAAGCTTGTAAGCTACGATTCATATGTCTGTGGAGCTTGTAAGCTACGATTCATATGTCTGTGAAGCTTGTAAGCTACGATTCATATGTCTGTGAAGCTTGTAAGCTATGAGTCATATGTCTGTGAAGCTTGTAAGCTACGATTCATATGTCTGTGGAGCTTGTAAGCTACGATTCATATGTCTGTGAAGTTTGTAAGCTATGATTCATATGTCTGTGAAGCTTGTAAGCTATGATTCATATGTCTGTGAAGCTTGTAAGCTACGATTCTTATGTCTGTGAAGCTTGTAAGCTATGATTCATATGTCTGTGAGGCTTGTAAGCTATGATTCATATGTCTGTGAAGCTTGTAAGCTACGATTCATATGTCTGTGAAGTTTGTAAGCTATGATTCATATGTCTGTGAAGCTTGTAAGCTATGATTCATATGTCTGTGAAGCTTGTAAGCTACGATTCATATGTCTGTGGAGCTTGTAAGCTACGATTCATATGTCTGTGAAGCTTGTAAGCTACGATTCATATGTCTGTGGAGCTTGTAGCTACGATTCATATGTCTGTGAAGCTTGAGCTACGATTCATATGTCTGTGAAGTTTGTAAGCTACGATTCATATGCCTGTGAAGCTTGTAGCTACGATTCATATGTCTGTGAAGCTTGTAAGCTACGATTCATATGTCTGTGGAGCTTTAGCTACGATTCATATGTCTGTGAAGCTTGTAAGCTACGATTCATATGTCTGTGGAGCTTGTAAGCTACGATTCATATGTCTGTGAAGCTTGTAAGCTACGATTCATATGTCTGTGAAGCTTGTAAGCTATGAGTCATATGTCTGTGAAGCTTGTAAGCTACGATTCATATGTCTGTGGAGCTTGTAAGCTACGATTCATATGTCTGTGAAGTTTGTAAACTATGATTCATATGTTTGTGAAGCTTGTAAGCTATGATTCATATGTCTGTGAAGCTTGTAAGCTACGATTCTTATGTCTGTGAAGCTTGTAAGCTATGATTCATATGTCTGTGGAGCTTGTAAGCTATGATTCATATGCCTGTGAAGCTTGTAAGCTACGATTCATATGTCTGTGAGGCTTGTAAGCTATGATTCATATGTCTGTGAAGCTTGTAAGCTACGATTCATATGTCTGTGAAGTTTGTAAGCTATGATTCATATGTCTGTGAAGCTTGTAAGCTATGATTCATATGTCTGTGAAGCTTGTAAGCTACGATTCATATGTCTGTGGAGCTTGTAAGTTACGATTCATATGTCTGTGAAGCTTGTAAGCTACGATTCATATGTCTGTGGAGCTTGTAAGCTACGATTCATATGTCTGTGAAGCTTGTAAGCTACGATTCATATGTCTGTGAAGTTTGTAAGCTACGATTCATATGCCTGTGAAGCTTGTAAGCTACGATTCATATGTCTGTGAAGCTTGTAAGCTACGATTCATATGTCTGTGGAGCTTGTAAGCTACGATTCATATGTCTGTGGAGCTTGTAAGCTACGATTCATATGTCTGTGAAGCTTGTAAGCTACGATTCATATGTCTGTGGAGCTTGTAAGCTACGATTCATATGTCTGTGAAGCTTGTAAGCTACGATTCATATGTCTGTGGAGTTTGTAAGCTACGATTCATATGTCTGTGAAGCTTGTAAGCTACGATTCATATGTCTGTGAGGCTTGTAAGCTACGATTCATGTGTGTTTTTGAGCTTGTAGCCTTGGTTAAAAATAAGTCTTTAGAGTCTACAATCATAATCAAATCTGAAAAGCATTCAAGTTTGAAACCAATCGGAAGAGTTACTTTCAACTTACGGTGTTTAACCCCAAAATAAAAAAAAAAACAACGGCATAAGGTATTCCCTTTTTCAGGGGGATACCTAAATACCTTCATCAGTTGCAAAAGCTGCGAGAAAGAAAGCAGAGAGGGTTTAAACTTTGTTTCTTATATAAGAAATCGAGAATTTTTTTTTTTTTTTTCAACCTTCTTTACACCATGCAATTTCTTTTGCGTTGGGAGCGATAAATTAAGACTCGCGAAATCGTAATGACACGATTGCAAACAAACCATACCATGGGCGGGGATAGAACCCGCGATCAGAGAGATCGCGGGTTCTGTCCCCAAGGCTGAGGGACTGATTACCTCATCTTTGTTATAAAGTTCTACTGTCTTCCAATTATGTCCTTGAATTTGGATTGATAAAGCCACAGGATGGCGAAACGTCTACCATAAACATACCCTGATGTTGCACGTGTGTCTAATTATCCTTAACTCACATGATGGAGACAGTTTAGACGATATTTCTGTTCATCCAGAAAGGTCCTTGACTTGATAATGTTCCAGAACTGACCGAAATATCGCCTAAAGTTCTCTCTCCAGAGTGTCGGATATTTGTTAATTGCTTCAGCAACGGTAACGTGACTTTTATTATGACTGGGTGAGTGTATAACGAAAATCTGTGATGTAAATAATTTAGAAGATCGACAAGTTAAAGGATGAGACACTTGTGCAACATTTTGGAATCTTCATTGTGGAAACGTTTCGCCAGCCAGAGAAGAACGGTGGAAGATGAGGCGTTTGAGGCGGTCAGTCCCACAGCCTGGGTCAATGTGTTCAGATTGATGGACTTGTACCACATGGTCAAGTGGATAAACTGAGGAAGTTAATGACAGGTGGTTAAAAAAGGGATATGGTATCTGGGAAATTACCTTCATTGACCTTCGAAAACTGAAGAAATACTAAACAATTTTAAATCAAACTTGCACTATATTGTACTTTATAAAATGAAAAAACTAGCTTTGAAAATGGGTTGGGCCAATATTTTTGTTAGTGGGGGTTGGGTTTGAGAAAGATCTGCCTAGCATGGTCCAGTAGGCCTGCTGCAGTGTTCCTCCTTAATATTCTTAAATTTGTAACATTTGACACGAACTGAAAATCTCTGTTTATTTTCCAGTGCTGTCACGTTTGGTGGAGGAGGCAGGAGTAGCAGCCCACACAGAGGGAGACTGGCAGATGACAGGTTTGTTGTGCGTCCTGGAGGCAGTGCTCACATTGATCCATTATCACCTACTCAACTTTCACTTCCACCGTTGGATAGCCTAGATGAAGACGATGATTGAGTGTATGCTGGACTCTGGACATACAAACTGCTAGCACACTGAGCTCTGGACATAATACTCCTGGTACACTGAGCTCTGGACATACTGCTAGTACACTAGTTCTGGACATAATACTGCTAGTTCACTAGCTCTGGACATATTGCTAGTTCACTAGCTCTGGGCATTATTCTGCTAGTACACTGAGCTCTGGACATAATACTGCTAGTACACTGACCTCTGGACATAATTCTGCTAGTACACTGAGCTCTGAACATAATTCTGCTAGTGCACTGAGCTCTGAACATAATTCTGCTAGTACACTGCGCTCTGGACATAATAATGATAGTACACTGAGCTCTGGACATAATTCTGCTATTACACTGAGCTCTGGACATAATTCTGCTAGTACACTGAGCTATGGACATAATTCTGCTAGTACACTGAGCACTGGACATAATACTGCTAGTACACTGAGCTATGGACATAATTCTGCTAGTACACTGAGCTCTGGACATAATACTGCTAGTACACTGAGCTGTGGACATAATTCTGCTAGTACACTGAGCTATGGACATAATTCTGCTAGTACACTGAGATCTGGACATAATACTGCTAGTACACTGAGCTGTGGACATAATTCTGCTAGTACACTGAGCTGTGGACATAATTCTGCTAGTACACTGAGATCTGGACATAATACTGCTAGTACACTGAGCTGTGGACATGATTCTGCTGGTAGGTGAAGACTGATGCTGAGTCTTGCATCAATGTTATGCTCTTGACTCACTGAGATGTTCCCTGTTGCTTCTGGAGATGTTGGTGGTTATGATTCTGGTGTGATGCTGGGTAATGAGAGTGTCAATATCTGGTCATGTTCGGTGGATGCTGCTTCATCTGCGGCCTCATCCCCTCTGATGCCAACATGACTTGGAATCCAATTGAGCGAGGTCTTCCTCTCCTCTGCCTCCAGTTCCCGGAGCTTTAGAACTGAGGTGGTGAGGCATATGTTGTCATGTGGGTCACTGGAGGTTGGACGGTAAGTAGTGTAGCTATGGGGACTGCTAGAGGAAGGGAAGAAACACGACTGGTAGGTCGCTTTCCTCCAGTTGAGCTTCTTGCTGAGACAGAGCTTGACAAAGCTCCTGGAAAGCGAGACGTTGCCACAGTAAAATTTCACATTAGTTGCATCTGTGTCCATTTACCTAAAATTTTGTCGGTAATTCTGCCATATTTCAGTAAAGCTTAGCTAGCAATGGTGCAGCCCGAGTATGTTTTCTGGTTGTTGATAATTTTCCCATCGTTGTGGTGGCTCCTTGCGGGTGTAGTATCTTGTCCGCTTGAGAGAGCTGAATGGTTCCAGTCTTCTGGAGAGTAGCTTGGTTGGTAGCGTATTCACCTTACACATTAACGTCCGTGGTTCGATCCCAGGTACGGGTGGGAACATTGGGCGTGTTTCCCTAAGACACCTGCTGTCCCTGTTCACCTAGCAGGAAGTAGGTACCTGGATGAAGATTAAGATATGTGCACTATAGGTGTCTTTATGAAACGTTTAGCCTAAACAGTAGGCTTCTTCAGTCAAATACAAAGGAGAAAAGGTATTCGAGGTGGTCAGTCCCTCAGCCTGGAGAAGAGTTCAGCTCCATGGTCTGGAACAATATCGTTCCAGACTGATTACATCTTTATTTCATTACTACTGCTGCCTCTGTATCTGACTGAAGAAGCCTACTGTGTAGGCGAAACGTTCCATTAAAGATACCCAACTGTTGCACTTGTGTCTTAATCTTCAATACACAAATAACCCGCACATAGCAGAGAGGAGCTTACGACGACGTTTCGGTCTAGACCATTTACAAATCACACTAACCCAAAGAGATCGAAAGAAATATGAAGTAAAAATGGCAGGGAGCAGTTCTCCGTCGTTGAGTAATTAAGGAAGCAGACCAAATATGCGAATCAAGTAGCCTGGCTCAGGCAACTGAAGAATGTGCAATTAAGACTGAAGTCTGGCGGAAGGTCAGGTTATTACGTTACTCAAAAGGCTTTCTGGCAGGAATTCTCAGTTGGATCGGAATTCTTCTTGCGTTTAACGAGTCTAGTTTCACCTGTTTAATGACCACGTTCGTTTTATATTCTTAAGTCGGTTTCCTATCCTTAGCTTATCTAGAAAGCAAAGAGTAATATTAACTAAATTATAGCTAATTAAATTATTTTTGATGTGTTGTGTGACCAAGACGGCTATGTTGAAGGGATTCTGGAAAACCGGTTAGCCGGACTTGAGTTCTGGAGGTGGAACGTACAGTACCTGTACTCTGAAGGATGAGTGAGGATGTTACAGTTCTGGAGGTGGAACGTACAGTACCTGTACTCTGAAGGATGAGTGAGGATGTTACAGTTCTGGAGGTGAGAAGTACAGTACCTGCACTCTGAAGGATGAGTGAGGATGTTACAGTTCTGGTGGGAAGTTTCGGTCCTGGGACCTTTGCTCACGTATCTTTCTATTTCAGTTTATCGATATTTATTACCAAGGTTTATACTATGACGATAAAGCTTTACACAGAGAGAAGAATTAAACCTTGTTCTATAACCTGTGTTCTGGGCGTAATATTTTTCGTTAATACTCTTATCTCATTCAGAAGACTGGAGGCTAGCATACTGAGTGAAAGAGTGAGTCGGCAGGAAGAAGACTGGAGGCTAGCATATTGTGTGGAAGTGTGAGTCGTCAGGAAGACGACTGGAGGCTAGCATATTGTGTGGAAGTGTGAGTCGTCAGGAAGGAGACTGGAGGCTAGCATATTGTGTGGAAGTGTGAGTCGTCAGGAAGAAGACTGGAGGCTAGCATATTGTGTGGAAGTGTGAGTCGTCAGGAAGAAGACTGGAGGCTAGCATATTGTGTGGAAGTGTGAGTCGTCAGGAAGAAGTTCGTAGTCTGGCAAGGGTGAATAGTCACAATGGTCGTCTTTACAAGGTCACTTAAAGGTTTCAGGTCGTTTGACACGCATTTAACAACAGCCTACTAAGCTAACCCACAAGTTATAGATCAAACGACATTTCTGTCCATGGAGGCCCATCATGGAGGCCCATCATGGAGGCCCAACATGAAGAAAACAGCCAGGTTACTGTGATATCAAAACCAACCCTTCATGGTAGAGGTACCTTGATGGTAATCAAGAACTCTAGATTCAAGCAACTGGACCTAACCACCTCTTGAATCAAGCAGACTAACCCTCTTGATAAGAACTGACCTAACCACCTCTGAATCAAGAACTCTAACCACCGAAAAAAGACTACCATTCACAAGACTAAACTTGGCTTCTTTCCAATTTTGAGAAAACTTTGCTCCGTGGTAGGAATTTCTCCTCTATATATCACCTGACGCTCCAATAAGCAAAATAAATACGAAAGCTTCACCAAGGAAGATAAATAAGAATTTTAACAACAATTTCACGGCTGAGAGAAGACCAATTTGAGGTAATGGAGTATCGTGTCGGCCCCGTCTGGAGCGAAGTGTTGCCTTCTGTCTTCCACCGTGGGCGAGACGGCGTGCTCCTGAAGGCCTCTTGATTCAAGGAATTGGGGCTAATTTCGTCATCCTTTTAATATCCCATAGGAGGTCTTTCACCCCAGACACTGTATAAACACTAAGGGTTTAGCGCTACTCTTTGATAAACAGCAATAATTATAGTTGTAATATTAATAATAATAATAACTAATTTCTCGGTAAATATGGAACATACGACTAATAATTTCCACATTTTTAATTTTCTCGGAGTTTTAATTATTAAAAACTGGACACAACTGCTCAGGCTTAATATATTTCTTAATAGAATTTAAATGACTGGTGCATTTTCAATTCGCGAAATATTATAGTATATATACGTGGTGGTGAATAAGTAAAACTTGCGATTTTGGTTTAAATAGCAATGCTCTTCTTGCCGAATAAGGCAATCGAAAATTAGTGTATGCAATGATTTCGTAAAAAATATTTCGGAACCTAACGAAAAAAATACATTGTGTTTATTAAATTATTGAAAACCTATCTAAATTATATTTAGTTGTAATAAGGTTAAGCAAGTTTTCTAAGGTTCTTTTGGTACAAAATTATTAATTTTTACATTAACATAAATGAAAAAAATATATCTTTAAACGTAAAGAGAAATTTTTATTCAAGTCTTAATTTTAAATAAGTTCTTGCTAATTGACTAGTTTTACTTATTCGGCACGACATATATAATCAGTTAAAAACTGTGGCTAGCCGGGGATCGAACCCTTGTTGTTTTAGCCGGCCTCCTGGAAAGCAAGTCTAAACAATCCTAAAAAAACAACCACATCGGGTAGTGGTTAGAACGTCGTGAGTTTTGACTTGCTTCCCAGCAGGCGGGCTGAAACAACGCGGGTTCGATCCCAGGCTAGCCGCAGTTTGTTAATGCTAATATACCACTTATTCGTGGTTGCATTAATATATAGTAATGAAACCAAGAAACAAGTGGTATTGAATCATTTACCAAACTGCGGCCAGCCGGGATTGGATCCCGCGTCACATTCTCCTGCCTCAAGAGATAGAACAATGTTCACGTCGCCTTAACCACTCAACCAGCGATCCTACAAGACCCATGCATCAGCTGGCCGCAGTTTGGTAAATGATTCAATATCACTTGTTTCGTGGTTTCATTATCATACAAACTTGGATGTTAGTGGACTGGTGTGGGTAGCATCCTGGGGACAAAATTAACCTAAGTTGTGGGAAATGCTCTACATAACCAAGGACTTTCTATATAGTATGTCATTGGTGTCAGCTATGGTCTGTAGAAGTTGTATCATGTACTGGTAGAAAGATATTATAATAATTATTATTTTCGCTTGACCATAAATATTACAAGAACAATATTTACACTTGGATCTTGATGCTGAGTAGAGGCTCTTGATCCAAGGAACTGGTGCTCATTCGTACCAAACCTCCCATTGATGGGAAGAAAACCTTTAATGCAGCAAGACGTATGTGAAGCAACCAGGTTAACGAAATTCACAACAATGTTAAATATTTCAACAATTATACGATGAGTTGACTGTCAATTACATCGCCACCTTCAAATGGTAATCAATCGTATACACAACATGTATGTTGTATCATCTGTATATCATCACAAGATGAAGGAAAATCTATTCTCTTTGAGACACATGCTGAATATTATGGAGACGTGACAGTATAGCAACACCATGTGTCATGGATACACACGAGAGGGGTTTAACATAGCATGTGTTGTGAAGGATACACAAGAGAGGGGTTTAACATGTGTTGTGAAGGATACACAAGAGAGGGGTTTAACATAGCATGTGTTGTGAAGGATACACAAGAGAGGGGTTTAACATGTGTTGTGAAGGATACACAAGAGAGGGGTTTAACATGTGTTGTGAAGGATACACAAGAGAGGGGTTTAACATGTGTTGTGAAGGATACATAACAGAGCTGTATACAATGTTGACATGCTGGTATCATTTTTTCCAATCTTAGTCCTCAATGTTCCCATTGTGTTTATACTAATTTACCCTGTGTGTATGTGTGTGTGGTGCCGAATAGGTAAAATTGTTCAATTAGCAAGAACTCGTTTAAGATTAAGTCCTTTCAAATATTTTCTCTTATACGTTTAAAGATTTTTTTTTTCATTTACGTTAATGTAAAAATTAATAATTTTGTACCAAAAGAACCTTAGAAAACTTACCTAACCTTATTACAACAAGCGTAATTTAATTCAGCCTAATACAACTAAATATAATTTAGATAAGTTTACAATAATTTACTAAACAAAATGAAATATATTTTTTTCGTTAGGTTCAGAATGATTTTTGAGAGAAACTATGGCAAACACAAATTTTCGCTCACCTTATTCGGCAAGTTTTACTTATTCGGTACTTAAGAGCATTAAAATGAATTTAGTCAAAATGTTCATGGCTTACAAGAAGGTTCTCCTACCCACTCGCCAAATTAAGGCAGTCGCTTCTCTCTGGGATGTCTAGCAATTACCTCCGTCAGAAGTAGTGGCAGGTGGTTCCTCGTCAGCGCCTTCCTAATATTCTTGTCAGGAGGCCATCCACAAGCTGTAAGGAGCCGGGGAGAGGGTAATAGCTGACACTCGAGGTGCCGCCCACCTCGCTGCCTCATGTGTTATGCTGGCACAGTCTTAGTTAGGTGCATAAACACGGGCACGAACACGTAACACGCACACACAAGCACTCACATAACACGTAACACGCACACACAAGCACTCACATCTCACAACACGCACACACACGCACTCACATCTCACAACACGCACACACAAGCACTCACATAACCCGTAACACGCACACACAAGCACTCACATCTCACAACACGCACACACACGCACTCACATCTCACAACACGCACACACACAGTAAGAAGAAAGTTAAAACGAAGAAAAGTAATTCCAGAGTGAAAGTGAGAGAGAGAGAACGACACAAGAATGAAAGTATCATAAACGAAGAACAATGGCCGAAAGAAATAGAATGACCGCACTGGAGATAATGGAATATCTATCTACGAAGTGGATGGCTTTCCCAAACACGTACATCCTCTTAAGTAAAAACGCCCACCATGGGAGACCTATGAAAAATAATCGACAAAGCAGAAAAAATGAGTAAATTTTTGTTAATGGGACTGTAAAAATCACATCCAAAGCTCATTAATAACTCAAGTGGATACAGAACCTCAGGAGATTAATTGATCTGTATATTTCAACCATCTTCTGGGTCCCAGACTGAAGTATTCTTCAGCCGAAGAGGATCCCAGAAGAGGGTCGAAATGTACAGATCAATTAATCTCCCAAGGTTCCGTCTTCATGTGGGATATTACTGATTCTGACAAGTGTTCATTACACTTTAATAATTCATCTACATCGCAAATTGAAGTGGTGTGTCAACCCCCCCCCCCCCTCACCTCTTTTTGAAGCTTTGCAGGTTAGGTAAGATTTGTCAGGAAACAGGACAAGTGTTTCCTGACGCGGGTCTTAGTCACATGATGACCCGCTGCTGAAGCTAGTTAGTTTATTCAGGTATACACAAATACAGTTACATAGATTATCATACATAGCAGCATATGTGTAGAGAACCTTCCAGGATAACCCAAAAAGAGTCAAAGTGACTTATTTCCATTGGGGTCCTTTTGGTCATCTGACCAAAGCTTTGACGCTTGACAAGGAATGTTTATCTTAGAGTCGCCTACTCGTGGCTGTCGATAAACTGAGAGGAGGAGGAACAGCCTTCTGATTCTCTTTTAGAAGGTAAACCATTTTTTTTTGAAAGGTCTTTGAAGAACGTGCTACTGTGGAATGTAGATAAATGGGTCAGAGAACCATCAAGCTGATAAATTAGATATATGAGCAACACTTGGGTATCATTTTTATGGAAACGTTTAGCCAGTGGCTTCATCAGTCCAGTCCAAAGAAGAATGGTGAATATCAGAAGGAGTTTGAGGTAATCAGTCCCTAAGCCTTCTGATCTTCACCATTTATCTTTGGATTGGACTGATGAGGCCAATGCGCAGCGAAACGTTTCCAGAATAAAGATAACAAAACGTTACAGACGTGTCTAATTTATCTACGTGCTAGTTAATAATCCATTCATTTTTTCAATCTCATTTACGAAATAAATTGCTCAAAATAGAGTTGCTAAATAGGAGAACTGACCGAGTGATCCTATGTTCTCAAGAGAGAACAATTATGGTTGTAAGTTAGGAGTCGGCTTACACACTGAGGTCCGTAGTTCGATCCCTGGTACGGGTGGACACATTAGGACGTGTTTCCTTAAGACACCTGCTGTCCTTGTTCACCTAGCAATAAGTAGGTACCTGGATGTTAGACGAGTAGTGTGGGCCGCATCCTGGGGACAAAATTAACCTAATTTGCCAGAAATGCTCTGTACAACCAGGGGATTTCTATATAGTATATCACTGATGTCAGCTATGGTCCGTATAAGTTGTATCATGTACTTGTAGAAATAAAGATTAATTATTATTATTAGACACTCCTTAAAGCCCCAATTGTTTAACTGCCACAATGGTCTAACTTTCCACATACCCCAACAGTATCACAATTGACTAATATCTCTTCCCACATCCCATGGCTCAACTTTCTCACAGTAACTGTGGTCCAACTTCCCCACCTCTCACAGCCACCATGCTCTAACTTCCGTCCCTCGTGCAACAGAAGACAAACAGACTAGATAAACAGGTGGGACAGACAGCCCGGGGCTCTCCAAGACAAGATGTCCTCCCTCAACACACAATGGTGAAGATTCTCCCGAGATTACTGGAGGAGGTGAAGCAGACAGCCACACCACGCTATCAATACACACAGCTGACGCTGACAGTTCTCCGAGACCCAGGGCTGACGTACGATGTGTTTACATTCAACTCAGGCTACTTTCTGACATCAAAATTACACAGAATTTCAATTATTTTCGATTTCGTGTGTTCTTTTATTCTTGTCTTACAACGATTATGCTTTGCACATCACTATTACTGAATATTCCTTTCTGTAACTCTGTATTGTTTGTAACGGCTTGTCAAAGCTCCTGGAGAGCGAAACGTTGCCACAATAAAACGTCGTATTAGTTGCACTTGTGTCCTTTTTACCTAACATAACGAAAATAATTAAAAGACGACTCAATTGGTAGGGGACTCACTTTACACACTGAGGGACCCGGGTTCGATATCCAGACAGGTATAAATATTGGCCATGCTTCCTTACAGCCGTTACCCTGTTCACCTAGAAGTAAGTAGGTACCTGGATGTTAGTCTAACACCTGCTGTCACTGTTCACCTAGCAGTAAGTAGGTACCTGGGTGTTAGTCTACTAACACCTGCTGTCACTGTTCACCTAGCAGTAAGTAGGTACCTGGGTGTTAATCTACTAACACCTGCTATCACTGTTCACCTAGCAGTAAGTAGGTACCTGGGTGTTAGTAGACTAGTGTGTCTCGCACAGCTGAGAAGAGAATTACAGGAACCCATTGGAAATAAGCCAGTCTGATGAAATGGCTTTACTGGATTACTCCGGGTTACTAACCCTGCGGGTTTATTATCCAAAGGAAATGTTCGGTTTGTTGGACAAGAACAATAGTAGCCTCAAGAACAACAGTAGCCTCAAAAACAACAGTAGCCTCAAAAACAACAGTAGCCTCAAGAACAATAGTAGCCTCAAGAACAATAGTAGCCTCAAGAACAACAGTAGCCTCAAAAACAACAGTAGCCTCAAAAACAACAGTAGCCTCAAGAACAATAGTAGCCTCAAGAACAATAGTAGCTTCAAGACCAATAGTAGCCTCAAGAACAATAGTAGCCTCAAGAACAATAGTAGCCTCAAGAACAACAGTAGCCTCAAGAACAATAGTAGCCTCAAGAACAATAGTAGCCTCAAGAACAACAGTAGCCTCAAGAACAATAGTAGCCTCAAGAACAATAGTAGCCTCAAGAACAACAGTAGCCTCAAGAACAACAGTAGCCTCAAGAACAACAGTAGCCTCAAGAACAACAGTAGCCTCAAGAACAACAGTAGCCTCAAGAACAACAGTAGACAAGAACAGTAGCCTCAAGAACAATAGTAGCCTCAAGAACAATAGTAGCCTCAAGAACAACAGTAGCCTCAAGAACAACAGTAGCCTCAAGAACAACAGTAGCCTCAAGAACAACAGTAGCCTCAAGAACAACAGTAGCCTCAAGAACAACAGTAGACAAGAACAGTAGCCTCAAGAACAATAGTAGCCTCAAGAACAATAGTAGCCTCAAGAACAACAGTAGCCTCAAGAACAACAGTAGCCTCAAGAACAACAGTAGCCTCAAGAACAACAGTAGCCTCAAGAACAACAGTAGCCTCAAGAACAACAATAGCCTCAAGAACAACAATAGCCTCAAGAACAATAGTAGCCTCAAGAACAATAGTAGCCTCAAGAACAGTAGCCTCAAGAACAGTAGCCTCAAGAACAACAGTAGCCTCACGAACAACAGTAGCTTCAAGAACAACAGTAGCATTAAGAACAGTAGCCTCAAGAACAATAGTAGCTTTAAGAACAGCAGTAGCCTCAAGAACAGCAGTAGCCTCAAGAACAACAGTAGCCTCAAGAACAACAGTAGCCTCAAGAACAACAGTAGCCTCAAGAACAACAGTAGCCTCAAGAACAACAGTAGCCTCAAGAACAACAGTAGCCTCAAGAACAATAGTAGCCTCAAGAACAATAGTAGCATCAAGAACAGTAGCCTCAAGAACAACAGTAGCTTCAAGAACAACAGTAGCATTAAGAACAGTAGCCTCAAGAACAACAGTAGCCTCAAGAACAGTAAGCAAGAACAACAGTAACCAGTAATAGTAACCAAGAACAACAGAAACCAAGAACAGTAACCTCGAAAACAACAGTAGCCTCAGGAACAACAGTAACCTCAAGAACAACAGCAGCAATGTCGTCACCACTCTGAACAAGTCACAATATACCGTTTATGACATTTTGTTAAGACGACGTTTCGCCCAACAGGTACTTTATCAATTGATAAAGAACTGTTAGAGACCCTGTAGGGCGAAACATCTTGGCAATAATATGCCATAAACAACACGTTTTAACTGAACATGCATGAGATACACTATGCCTTTTATATACACGGCATCATTAAGCACTCGTTGACCGCCATTAAACGCTCATTTATTGAATGACTCGTTGAAATTTACGCTTCATATTTTTTACACTATTTTTATTATTTATTGTTCATCACATGGTAATTCCTCATTGTTTTTCAAAAGTATATATTTTTTCGTATGTTTCTCATCAATACGCAGGTTTTGTAGAATGAGACACTTGTGTAAACATTTTGGAATCTTTATTATGGATACGTTTCGCCAGCCAGTGGCTTCTTCAGTCCAAAATGGTGAAGAACGGTGGATGAGAAGTTTGAGGTAATCAGTCACTTAGAATAGACGGGAAAAAAATAAATTTCTTAGCATTTGGCTATGAGATTACTTCATTGATTACTCGACTGATGAAGTCTGCGGAGTAAGCGAAACATCTCATCGCTAAAGAAGCGGATCTACTATGAAACTAATGAAGCTTAACCTTCAGGGGCCCTAATCTCGGAGGGGCCCCAGAAGCGCCTTTATTTTGTTGCTATTGTTGTTGCTACTGCTGCTTCTTTTTGTTACTTATTCTGCTGTTGTTGTTGTAGCTGCTGCTATTGATGCTGTTGTTGTAGTTGCTGCCATTGTTACTGTTGTAGTTGCTGCCATTGTTACTGTTGTTGTAGTTGCTGCCATTGTTACTGTTGTTGTAGTTGCTGCCATTGTTACTGTTGTTGTAGTTGCTGCCATTGTTACTGTTGTTGTAGTTAATGCCATTGTAACTGTTGTTGTAGTTGCTGCCATTGTTACTGTTGTTGTAGTTGCTGCCATTGTTACTGTTGTAGTTGCTGCCATTGTTACTGTTGTTGTAGTTGCTGCCATTGTTACTGTTGTTGTAGTTGCTGCCATTGTTACTGTTGTTGTAGTTGCTGTCATTGTTACTGTTGTTGTAGTTGCTGTCATTGTTACTGTTGTTGTAGTTGCTGCCATTTTACTGTTGTTGTAGTTGCTGCCATTGTTGCCGGTGCTGTTAGCAAAGTATTTTCGCATATCACAGCAACAGTTGCTATGATTATTGTCGTCGTCGTCGTGTTGGTGTTTAGAAAGGAAATCTGAAACATCACTCTGGTCTGAACACCTAAATCAACTTCATCTTTAAAAATAACAAAATCACAAATAACCCGCGCCTAGGAGACCAAGTAAGTTACTTATGTATTGTTCCAGTCACGGTATTGTTCCAGTCACGGTATTGTTCCAGTCACGGTATGTCGTGTCAGTATCATAGATACACTTGTTTAGTATATCTTTATAAAGCTGGTCCCTTTGCGTGTGACGTCACGGTACCCGCTGACGTCAGAGGCTCAGCGCATGTGCACAGCCTATCATAGGCAGACTGTCTCATTAACGTTAGACCTACAGGCGAGACAGACGGTGTGCTGGACTCTCCTCTAATTACTGTAAATATACCGTAACCATCCAACAAGGAGTATCTTTGACCTCCTATATATCTCTCCCAAGACCCACACGACAGGTATTGTTCCAGTCACGGTATTGTTCCAGTCACGGTATTGTTCCAGTCACGGTATTGTTCCAGTCACAGTATTGTTCCAGTCACAGTATTGTTCCAGTCACGGTATTGTTCCAGTCACAGTATTGTTCCCGTCAAGGTATTGTTCATTTTTATTCTCTAAATTAAAAAACATCCAAGAATTTCAAAACATTAGACTTAAGTTCAATCGAGGCACCAAAATCCTCCCACTAATTTATACCTCAATAAACATAGCGTACGTCAGCTCTGAGCCTTGGAGAACTGTCAGCGTCAGCTGTATCGAGTGTATGGTGCGACTGTCAGCTTCACCTCCTCCAGTAATCTCGGCAGCAGCTTCTCCATTGTGTTCCTGGAGACGTCTTGTCTCTGTGAGGACCCGGCTGTCTGCCTCACCTGTTTACCAGACCTGTCTTCTGCACCACCAGGAATGTAAGTCAGATCACTGTGTCTGTGAGGTGAGGACACTTCAACCAGTGTGTCTGAGGTGAGGACACTTCAACCAGTGTGTCTGAGGTGAGGACACTTCAACCAGTGTGTCTGAGGTGAGGACACTTCAACCAGTGTGTCTGAGGTGAGGACACTTCAACCAGTGTGTCTTAGGTGAGGACACTTCAACCAGTGTGTCTGAGGTGAGGACACCTCAACCAGTGTGTCTGAGGTGAGGACACTTCAACCAGTGTGTCTGAGGTGAGGACAGTTACTCTGGGAAGGATAGCTAAAAAAATCACTGTTGATTCCCACTATTACGCATCTTGCCCTCTTCATTGTTTCAATTTGACGAATGAGACACGAAAATCATCCGAGTATCGTCATTCTCACGACGTTTCGCCAACCAGTGGCGTCATCAAATCAATATTCGTTGGCGAAACATCTTAAGGTTGAAAGATACCCAAGTGTCGCACATGTGTCTGGTTTCCGGAATTAATAAAAACAATTCACTAGAATAAAGACCATTCGTCTTCACGAAGACCAATATGCTCACAGACCAATATGGCCACAGAGCATTTGCAATGTCAACAATACCAAAAACTTTGTTGATAAAACTATATAATACACGATTAATACGTCTGTAATATCAACGATATTACAATACAACGATATTACATTATTGTTGAAACACTATTGAATATACGATAAATATTTCTCCCACTGTATATACACTCCACTAGGAATATACACCGAGTATATTACGTAGAGTATTATTACTACCCGTCTTAGCTTCTGAATGTATTCGAGAGAGCACTTGATCCTTTCCAGTGGAAATTTTCGTGTCTAATTTTCTAATTAAAGAATTTCATACTAGAAAGTAGGGTATAGGAGTTATATGAGATTATAGGTGAACCAGAGGTTAAATTATAGACTTAAATTATCTCTTAAGAACTGGTCTACGGCTGTGTTGTTCTTGAATCCAGGTCAGCTTCCTTAAACCTGGGATAGTGTATATCCTCTCTGGGGGATGTCTGTTATACCAGTAGCTAGGTCACTGCTGTTATACCAATAGCTGGGTCACTGCTGTTATACCAGTAGCTAGGTCACTGCTGTTATACCAATAGCTGGGTCACTGCTGTTATACCAGTAGCTAGGTCACTGCTGTTATACCAATAGCTGGGTCACTGCTGTTATACCAGTAGCTAGGTCACTGCTGTTATACCAATAGCTGGGTCACTGCTGTTATACAAGTAGCTGGGTCACTGCTGTTATGGGTCACTTCTGTTATACCAGTAGCTGGGTCACAGTTGTTATACCAGTAGCTGGATCACTGCTGTTATATCAGTAGCTGGATCACTGCTGTTATACCAGTAGCTGGATCACTGATGTTATACCAGTAGCTGGATCACTGCTGTTATACCAGTAGCTGGATCATTGCTGTTATACCAGTAGCTGGATCATTGCTGTTATACCAGTAGCTGGATCACTGCTGTTATACCAGTAGCTGGATCACTGCTGTTATACCAGTAGCTGGATCACTGCTGTTATACCAGTAGCTGGATCACTGCTGTTATACCAGTAGCTGGATCACTGTTGTTATACCAGTAGCTGGATCACTGCTGTTATACCAGTAGCTGGATCATTGCTGTTATACCAGTAGCTGGATCATTGCTGTTATACCAGAAGCTGGATCACTGCTGTTATACCAGTAGCTGGATCATTGCTGTTATACTAGTAGCTGGATCACTGCTGTTATACCAGTATCTGGATCATTGCTGTTATACCAGTAGCTGGATCACTGCTGTTATACCAGTAGCTGGATCATTGCTGTTATACCAGTAGCTGGATCACTGCTGTTATACCAGTAGCTGGATCATTGCTGTTATACCAGTAGCTGGATCACTGCTGTTATACCAGTAGCTGGATCACTGTTGTTATACCAGTAGCTGGATCATTGCTGTTATACCAGTAGCTGTATCACTGCTGTTATACCAGTAGCTGGATCACTGCTATTATACCAGTAGCTGGATCACTGTTGTTATACCAGTAGCTGGATCACTGCTGTTATACCAGTAGCTGGATCATTGCTGTTATACCAGTAGCTGGATCATTGCTGTTATACCAGTAGCTGGATCACTGCTGTTTTACCAGTAGCTGGATCATTGCTGTTATACCAGTAGCTGGATCACTGCTGTTATACCAGTAGCTGGATCACTGCTGTTATACCAGTAGCTGGATCACTGTTGTTATACCAGTAGCTGGATCACTGTTGTTATACCAGTAGCTGGGTCACTGCTGTCATACCAGTAGCTGGGTCACTGCTGTTATACCAGTAGCTGGATCACTGTTGTTATACCAGTAGCTGGATCATTGCTGTTATACCAGTAGCTGGATCACTGCTGTTATACCAGTAGCTGGGTCACTGCTGTTATACCAGTAGCTGGATCACTGTTGTTATACCAGTAGCTGGGTCACTGCTGTTTTACCAGTAGCTGGATCATTGCTGTTATACAAGTAGCTGGATCATTGCTGTTATACCAGTAGCTGGATCACTGTTGTTATACCAGTAGCTGGGTCACTGCTGTTATACCAGTAGCTGGATCACTGTTGTTATACCAGTAGCTGGATCACTGTTGTTATACCAGTAGCTGGGTCACTGCTGTTATACCAGTAGCTGGATCATTGCTGTTATACCAGTAGCTGGATCACTGCTGTTATACCAGTAGCTGGGTCACTGCTGTTATACCAGTAGCTGGATCACTGCTTTTATACCAGTAGCTGGATCACTGTTGTTATACCAGTAGCTGGATCACTGTTGTTATACCAGTAGCTGGGTCACTGCTGTTATACCAGTAGCTGGATCATTGCTGTTATACCAGTAGCTGGATCACTGCTGTTATACCAGTAGCTGGGTCACTGCTGTTATACCAGTAGCTGGATTACTGTTGTTATACCAGTAGCTGGATCACTGTTGTTATACCAGTAGCTGGATCATTGCTGGTATACCAGTAGCTGGATCATTGCTGTTATACCAGTAGCTGGATCATTGCTGTTATACCAGTAGCTGGATCACTGCTGTTATACCAGTAGCTGGGTCACTGTTGTTATACCAGTAGCTGGATCACTGCTGTTATACCAGTAGCTGGATCACTGTTGTTATACCAGTAGCTGGATCATTGCTGTTATACAAGTAGCTGGATCACTGCTGTTATACCAGTAGCTGGATCACTGTTGTTATACCAGTAGCTGGATCACTGTTGTTATACCAGTAGCTGGATCATTGCTGTTATACCAGTAGCTGGATCACTGCTGTTATACCAGTAGCTGGGTCACTGTTGTTATACCAAAAGCTTGGTCATTGTTGTTATACCAGTAGCTGGATCACTGCTGTTATACCAGTAGCTGGATCACTGTTGTTATACCAGTAGCTGGATCATTGCTGTTATACCAGTAGCTGGATCACTGCTTTTATACCAGTAGCTGGATCACTGTTGTTATACCAGTAGCTGGATCACTGTTGTTTTACCAGTAGCTGGGTCACTGCTGTTATATCAGTAGCTGGATCACTGTTGTTATACCAGTAGCTGGATCACTGTTGTTATACCAGTAGCTGGATCATTGCTGTTATACCAGTAGCTGGATCACTGCTGTTATACCAGTAGCTGGGTCACTGTTGTTATACCAAAAGCTGGATCATTGCTGTTATACCAGTAGCTGAATCACTGCTGTTATACCAGTAGCTGGATCACTGTTGTTATACCAGTAGCTGGATCATTGCTGTTATACCAGTAGCTGGATCACTGCTTTTATACTAGTAGCTGGATCACTGCTGTTATACCAGTAGCTGGATCACTGTTGTTATACCAGTAGCTGGGTCACTGCTGTTATACCAGTAGCTGGATCATTGCTGTTATACCAGTAGCTGGATCATGCTGTTATACCAGTAGCTGGATCATGCTGTTATACCAGTAGCTGGATCACTGTGTTATACCAGTAGCTGATCACTGTTGTTATACCAGAGCTGATCATGCTGTTATACCAGTAGCTGGATCTTGCTGTTAAACCAGTAGCTGATCATGCTGTTATACCAGTAGCTGGATCACTGTGTTATACCAGTAGCTGGATCACTGTTGTTATACCAGTGAAGCTGGATCACTCTGCTGTTATACCAGTAGCTGGATCACTGCTGTTATACCAGTAGCTGGATCACTGCTGTTATACCAGTAGCTGGATCACTGCTGTTATACCAGTAGCTGGATCACTGCTGTTATACCAGTAGCTGGATCATTGCTGTTATACCAGTAGCTGGATCACTGTTGTTATACCAGTAGCTGGATCACTGCTGTTATACCAGTAGCTGGATCACTGTTGTTATACCAGTAGCTGGATCACTGCTGTTATACCAGTAGCTGGATCATTGCTGTTATACCAGTAGCTGGATCATTGCTGTTATACCAGTAGCTGGGTCACTGCTGTTATACCAGTAGCTGGATCATTGCTGTTATACCTGTAGCTGGATCACTGCTGTTATACCAGTAGCTGGATCACTGCTGTTATACCAGTAGCTGGATCACTGCTGTTATACCAGTAGCTGGGTCACTGTTGTTATACCAGTAGCTGGATCACTGCTGTTATACCAGTAGCTGGGTCACTGTTGTTATACCAGTAGCTGGATCACTGCTGTTATACCAGTAGCTGGATCATTGCTGTTATACCAGTAGCTGGGTCACTGTTGTTATACCAGTAGCTGGATCACTGCTGTTATACCAGTAGCTGGATCACTGCTGTTATACCAGTAGCTGGATCACTGCTGTTATACCAGTAGCTGGATCACTGCTGTTTTACAAGTAGCTGGACCACTAACATACTAACACCTGGACAACTAACATACCAATACCTGCACCACAAACATACCAACACCTGCACCACCAACATACCAACAAATGCACCACCAACATACCAACACCTGCACCACCAACATACCAACAAATGCACCACCAACATACCAACAAATGCACCACCAACATACCAACACCTGCACCACCAACATACCAACAAATGCACCACCAACATACCAACACCTGCAACACCCACATACTAACAAATGCACCACAAACATGCCAACACCTGCACCACCAACATTCCAACACCTGCACCACCAACATTCCAACACCTGCACCACCAACATTCCAACACCTGCACCACCAACATTCCAACACCTGCACCACCAACATGCCAACACCTGCACCACCAACATACCAACACCTGCACCACCAACATGCCAACACCTGCACCACTAACATGCCAACACCTGCACCACAAACATGCCAACACCTGCACCACCAACATACCAACACCTGCACCACCAACATGCCAACACCTGCACCACAAACATGCCAACACCTGCACCACCAACATTCCAACACCTGCACCACCAACATGCCAACACCTGCACCACCAACATGCCAACACCTGCACCACAAACATGCCAACACCTGCACCACCAACATACCAACACCTGCACCACCAACATGCCAACACCTGCACCACAAACATGCCAACACCTGCACCACCAACATTCCAACACCTGCACCACCAACATGCCAACACCTGCACCACCAACATGCCAACACCTGCACCACCAACATGCCAACACCTGCACCACAAACATGCCAACACCTGCACCACCAACATTCCAACACCTGCACCACCAACATGCCAACACCTGCACCACCAACATGCCAACACCTGCACCACCAACATGCCAACACCTGCACCACCAACATGCCAACACCTGCACCACCAACATGCCAACACCTGCACCACAAACATGCCAACACCTGCACCACCAACATTCCAACACCTGCACCACCAACATGCCAACACCTGCACCACCAACATTCCAACACCTGCACCACCAACATGCCAACACCTGCACCACCAACATGCCAACACCTGCACCACCAACATACCAACACCTGCACCACCAACATGCCAACACCTGCACCACAAACATGCCAACACCTGCACCACCAACATCACCTTATAAAAAAACGTAAGTTAACAACGAATGAGGATAAAATCAACGTCTAGCAACGAGGCAGCAGATGGAAAAGCAGGAAACGTCGAAATGTGAACGTTTCTCTCACTCGTTGTACGAGACCAGGTTGCAGTATCGGCCTTAATGGAGTTTTGAATAATGAAGACCTGGATTGACTGCCACATGAATAATAACTCGTAGGGCCGCCAAGCACAAAATTTTTATCTATTACCCAAAAAAAATAACTTTTTTCCATCGCTAGTTTTCATCTATATTCACAAAATTACAAATTTCATTTTTGTTTATGCTAATATATTTTCTAACGCAATTATTTTAGAAGAATGTATCTTAATAACGTATTACAAATGTGTAATTCATACGGAACTCATAATGTAATACTTATGTACAAGTATTGGTTAACAAATGTTCATTATGAACTTTTTTGTTCATCTTCAGTTCAGTTATTTTTCATTTTATGAGGATTTATATTCCGTTTCATCGTAAAATAATAATTACATTCAGTATATTTAAAAGTAATCTGAGACGTCTCGTCGGTGTTTGGATTTGTGATACAGTGGAAAGTTCTGTTTTTTTTTCTGTGTGTGTTTTATGTTTACAGTGGGTTTTTTTTTCTTCGATAGAGTGTGATGGAAGTTGGTGAGGTTAATGCAGTCGGTAGCGCACTCACCTCGCACATTGGTTCGATCCCCGGTACGGGTTGAAACGTTGTGGGGACGTGTTTCCTTAAGACACCTGCTGTTCCTGTTTACCAAGCAGTTAGTAGGTACCTGGGTGTTAGTCATCTTATACCTGCTGTCCCTGTTCACCTAGCAATAATTAGGTACATCGGTGTTAGTTGACTGGTGTGGGTTGCATCCTGGAAACATAATTAACCCAAGTTGCGGGAAATGCTCTGTATAACCAGAGACTTCCTATACAGTATGTCATTGATGTCAGCTATGGTCTGTATAAGTTGTACCACGTACTGGTAGAAATAAAGATTATATTATCTTTCGTATATAGTTCTACACTCTTCCAATTATGCCCTTGAACTTGTATTGATAAAGCCACTGGAGGGCGAAACGTCTACAATAAAGATACAGGGATGCTGCACATGTGTCTAATTTTCATCTTGTTGGTATTGTAGACCATTATGTATAATTGTACGAAGATGCTTGACCTATTTGTAGTTGCGGGGGTCGAGTCAGTGTTCCTGGCCAGGCCTCTTCGATGGTCGCCACTAGGTCCACTCTTTCCCTGCTCTAAGAGCCTTGTCGTACCTCTTCTTAAAGTTATGCATACATCCTGACTCCGCTACATCATTCTCCCGAGTTCCACTTCCTGACAACTCTAGTGCTGAAGAAGTGCTTCCTAACATCCCAGTGACTCATATGAGTACGTGTGAGAGAGAGAAGAGAGGAACCCTTAGGAGTCCTTAACTTGTAAATAACTTGTCAATAAAGCTAGGGATCCTTAACCTAAGCTTGTCAAACCCTGTTTAAAAAAAGAGAGAGAGAGAGAGAGAGAGAGAGAGAGAGAGAGAGAGAGAGAGAGAGAGAGAGAGAGAGAGAGAATAATGGCGCAGTTCAGGGATGAGATTGATAGAGATAGTATTAGGAGAGGTTGCAGACGTACGAGGCAGAGATTGCAGAGATGAGAGAATATAGATGGGAGAGAGAGATTTGTAGTTATGGTTCTCGTGTTACGTTCAAAGTAATGGCTAAGATAGTCTGGTGCTTGTCGTAGCGCTTAAGATTTTCTGGTTGGCCTTGTAATTGGATTTGTGGATGGCGTTCAATTTCAGTGTTGGATTTATGGATGGCGTTCAATTTCATTGCTGGATTTAAGTTTAACTATAATTCAGTCTTCATTGGGGTCCAGTAGCTGGAGCCTAACACATCTCAAGACTCTAAGAAAAGGCAGATTATTACCCTTGAAAATTCTCTTAACTCTTGATCAACAGTCTTGAAAAGTCTCAGGAGCTATAGATCAATATCCTCAAGAGGTTCCAGGAGCTGGAATTTAACCCAAAAAATTTGATTATACAAAACCAAGCTGGGAGCTTCTCTCGTTATTAGCAAGAGAAGCTCCCAGCTATCTTAATAATAATAATAATAGCAATAATTATTATTGTTAAGTTGTATCATGTACATGTACAGATTATAATCTATTTCTGCAAGTACATGATGCAACTTCTACAGACCATAGCTCACATCAGGGACATAATACTTGAAAGTCCCTGGTTATGCAGAGCATATCTGCTAACTAAAGTTAACTTTGTCCCCAGGATGCGACATACACCAGTCGACTAACACCCAGGTACCCATTTTACTGTGTTAAGTTGGAAATGGTATAAAATACAGACAGGATGAAACGTTTCGCCCACACAGCAGGCTTCTTCAGTCGAGTACAGAGAAGTGAGCAGAATCAGTAGAGGTGTTAAGACGATGTCATCAGTCCTTCATCCTTGAAGACGTAATTTTGAGGTGGTCAGTCCCTTAGCCTCTTGTCAAGGCTAAGGGACTACTCAGCTTAAAACTACATCAATGGTGATGGACTGATGACATCGTCTTCACATCTACACTGCTTCTACTCACTCCTCTGTAGTCGACTGAAGAAGCCTACTGTGTAGGCGAAACGTTTCGGCAATAAAGGTACCCAAATGCTACTACATCTATGTGACCCATCGTATGTGATGTCACCTGACAGCGAGACAACTAATTTTTGTTCCCACTGTGTAACTATCACATAGAATAGTGCAGCAGCCCACTGTTCATATAACTAATTTTGCTAGATTAAAAAAAAATAGGTAGACGTTAATGGGTTTAAAATGGGTACTAACCTCGCTGTCTTACCCAGGAATCCAATAAATGGATTTTTATCCAATTTACACCAATTATTTTGCTATAGACGGGAATATGAGACTATATTCTTAGCTCGACTCTGTGGAAACAAGACAGCCATATCCACACACAAATCAATTCCCTCTTTTAGTCTTAAAAAAAAAGTCTGATACAGAATCAAAAACGATACAACAGGTTGGCTAATTTATAGTCTTTTGCCTCACGTCAGGTTACAGAATGTACCAAATATTCGCTATTTTATACCAGAAGAAATAAAAGCTTCAGCAGATATTCTCTTGTAAGCCTGACTGTACTCGGCTTCCACTGGCCTGATGAGATTTTGTTGGGATTTTTAACTCCGGAGGGTTAGCCAGCCAGGATAACCCGGGGTAGGGAGGGTTAGCCAGCCAAGATAACCCGGGGTAGGGAGGGTTAGCCAGCCAGGATAACCCGGGGTAGGGAAGGTTAGCCCCCGCCCGGAGGGAGGTTAGCCACCCAGGATAACCCAGGGTAGGGATGGTTAGCCACCCAGGATAACCCAGGGTAGGGAGGGTTAGCCACCCAGGATAACCCGGGGTAGGGAAGGTTAGCCACCCAGGAAAACCCGGGGTAGGGAGGGTTAGCCACCCAGGATAACCCAGGGTAGGGAGGGTTAGCCACCCAGGATAACCCAGGGTAGGGAGGGTTAGCCACCCAGGATAACCAAAGGAAGGCAGTGCATCATCCAGGGACTGTCTTATTTCCATCGTGGACCTCATTCCTGTCCCCCAGGATGCCACCCGAACCAGTCGATTAACACCCAGGTACCTACCTACTTGCTAGGTGAACAGGACAACAGGCGTAAGAAAACACGCCCAATGTTTTCACCCATGCCGGGGATCGACCCCGGACGCTCTGTGTTTGAGGAGAGAGCGTTGTCTATCAGGCCACGGGACACAGTGCTGACGAGATTGCTAACAGAGGATGAGTTTTGCTTCCTGTGTGTAGGGGGTTTGGGTGACAATGTTTGGTGTTTCCCCTGCCTTACTCTGGGCCAGGACACCCCCCCCCCATCTCTCTCTCTCTCTCTCTCTCTCTCTCTCTCTCTCTCTCTCTCTTCCTCTAACTTTGTTTCTCTCGCTCTTCCTAGTCTTCTTTCTTCCTATTCTATTCAGCCATCCAGTTGCTCTCATCCATCAGGCCACCCACTCATCCATCAGGCCATCCACTCATCCATCAGGCCATCCACTCATCATCAGGCCATCCACTCATCATCAGGCCATCCACTCATCCATCAGGCCATCCACTCATCCATCAGGTCACCCACTCATCCGTCAGGCCATCCACTCATCCATCAGGCCATCCACTCATCCATCAGGCCATCCACTCATCCATCAGGCCATCCACTCATCCATCAGGCCATCCACTCATCCATCAGGCCATCCACTCATCCATCAGGCCATCCACTCATCCATCAGGCCATCCACTCATCCATCAGGCCATCCACTCATCCATCAGGCCATCCACTCATCCATCAGGCCATCCACTCATCCATCAGGCCATCCACTCACCCATCAGGCCATCCACTCACCCATCAGGCCATCCACTCACCCATCAGGCCATCCACTCACCCATCAGGCCATCCACTCACCCATCAGGCCATCCACTCACCCATTAGGCTATCCACTCATCCATCAGGCCATCCACTCATCCATCAGCCATAATTTTCCAACGAAAACTTTCAAAAGCAATAAAAAATTCCTCTTCATTCTTCACTAATTATTCTCCTCCCTAATTACCCTCCCTTAATGACTTATCTATTGATTAACGTCCATTGCAGCCAATATAACTGATAACCTCTCCATTCAGTTATCCTGACTGAAGCCTTAATAGATAACTGAAGAGGTTATCAGTTATCTATTAAGGATTACCTCACTCATAATAACTGATAACCTCTCCATTTAGTTATCAATTAAGGATTCCTTCAATCATAATTGAGCTGGGTATGATCATCTGTGTAATTATGGTCACTCATATTTGCTTTAAAAACCAATTAAAACGAGTCATTAAAACCCAACTAGTAACTGAGGTTTTTATCACTGTTAAAAATCGGATTTTTTTAAACCCGCTCGTGTATTTTTTTTTTTTTTTCATAATTTGAGGTCAGGGATTTTTTTCATTCATGGAGAGGCGCTAAACCAGTGGGGGGTGTACCCCCAGCCGTTGTACGACCCCCACGAATTTAGCGCTTCTTCGCGAACGAGTCTCGAGCGACACATTATTGGACAGTCATCCACTAATTGACCAGCTTATTGACCGGTGCTGCTCACTGCTCCTTTCCCATGGCAGACTGAAGAAGCCTACTGTGTAGGCGAAAGGTTTCAATCAATAAAGATACCCATCTATTGCACATGTGTCTTATCATTCAATTTGTCGGTATCGGATACCGCTTTCAAGATATCCGGTCACCCAGTCGAAGAATGCTAGTACCCAAGGGTACCTTCGCCCAGTACCCAAGCCTTGGGCACTGGGCAAAGAATAACTATATACTCTCAACCCTTCTTGGCAACTATGCCAACAGGGAGAACAGAAGCATACACAAATATACATGGAACTCTGACAAATCAATTCCTGACATAGAAGATTCATCTGACATGATGAGAGGGACGGGAATGCTGATTCCTGACAGCTACCAACAATGTACTAACAGGCTTTAGTCCCATAGAGAGAACACGAATGCTTTCAGAATGGAGCATCATCGACCTTGGACCATTGTTAATGCTGTATTTCGTGAAGGCTAAACCTAGTATTTCACGATAAGTCACATGTGTAGTTCTTGAATATCTGTTGACCGAAATGTTTCGTCTGGATAGCAGGCTTTTCAAAGACAGATGTGATTATAATGCTGGAAACAGCACTGTAATCAGTGCAGTCTCTAGCACTGTAATCATCTTTGTATTCGACTGATGAAACCTATAATCTATTTCTACAAGTACATGATGCAACTTATACAGACCATAGCTGACATCAATGACATAGTATACAGAAAACCCCTGGATTTGCAGAGCATTTCGGGCCACATAGGTTAATTTTGTTCCCAGGATGTGACCCACATCAGTCGGCTAACACCCAGGTACCTACTTACTGCTAGGTAAACTGCTTGGCGGTATTATTATTTATATGACACAGATTATGTTATGTCGTGACCTGGGGAACACAGACGCAACATACGAAGACTTGACCAAGGACCGCTGGAGTCCAAGCAGAGCCCCAGTAAGCCATCATCTAGGAGCCATCAGGATCTGGGTAGGGATCTCCTGTTTGGGTTCTCACCCAAGCAGGAGGCAGTAGTGTAGGCCCCTTTTCAGGGGCAGTAGATAGTTTACCCTGAAACAGAAAGCTCCTCTATCTCAACATGTCTGACGATTCCCTGTGAAAACAATGTATTCCAAGCGCTTTCGTGATTTCACAGTTCCTTGATAATGTGAGAAATCACGAAAGCGCTTGGAATTCACTATTTTTTCACAGTGGTTGTTCTGCATATTGTGATATCACCTGTTTACTCTGATCTTATTGCATGTCAGAGAAATTTTACACATATACAACATCTGGGTATCTTTATTTGTAGACTGTTTTGCCATCCAGTGGCTTTATCAATACAATGCAAAGACATGATGTGAAGACTATTGAACTCTATACAAAAGATGAGGTAATCAGTCCCTCAACCTTGGAATTGAAGTACCATAGTCTTCAAGACTACAGTGTTCTTCAACTTCAAGGCTGAGGGACTGATTACCTCATTCTCCTCATCTTCCATCATTCTTCTTTGTGTTGGACTGAGGAAGCCACTGGCTGGAGAAACGTCTCATTCTCCAATTTGTCGGTTTTCTGGACCATTTACATCACCTCTCCTACCCAGGACACAGCCCAATAACACACAAATTTAACAGAGTAAGGTTAAGCAAAACCGCCTATTTAATGTGTCAACACAAGAGGTGCTAGCAGGAGCTGTAGTTGGATGCGTTTTCTGACAAACTTCATTTTTTAGCTAAAAATTGGTAGATTAATCATGTATAATACATGAAAATGCTGATAATTTAGGAATTTTCGGACTATTTCGTGCTTACCAATAAAATTTAAAGCTTTCTGTACACTTCACACCTGTAGTCACCACTCCCCCACCTGCAGTCACCACTCCCCCACTTGCAGTCACCACTCCCCACCTGCAGTCACCACTCCCCCACCTGCAGTCACCACCCCCACCTGCAGTCACCATCCCCCACCTGCAGTCACCATCCCCCACCTGCAGTCACCATCCCCCACCTGCAGTCACCATCCCCCCCACCTGCAGTCACCACTCCCCCACCTGCAGTCACCACTAGATTTTTCTATACAATGAACCACCATATTTCACAAAATAGTGATTTAACCACACAATTAAAATACAAAAAGGCACAACATCGTGACTGGAACAATACACAACCCTCACTATTTAATGGTCCAAGTCGGACCGAAACGTCGTCGTAAGTTTCATTCAATTAATGGGAAAACAAAGTAACAATGGCCCCCTTACCCATTTAACGAATGGGGCAAAAGCCTCCGCAATGTAAACAAAAGCGAGGGATAATGGGGACTGGTTCTTAGACAGGCAAAGCCGCTCAAACCTCACTACCACCATGTAAGGTTACTTAGCATCGTGGGGAGCGCATTGATGTAAGGTCCCCCATGCTGAATGCAAGGTCCCCATGTTGAATGCAAGGTCCCCGTGTTGAATGCACGGTCCCCATGTTGAATGTAAGGTCCCCATGTTGAATGTAAGGTCCCCATGTTGAATGTAAGGTTCCCAAGATGAATGGGGATGGAAGATCACCACGCTTAATGGAAGCTACCATGATGGATGGAAGGTCCCCATGATGAATGGAAGGTCCCCATGGTGAATGGAAGGTCCCCATGATGAATGGAAGGTCCCCATGGTGAATGAAAGGTCCCCATGATGAATGGAAGGTCCCCATGATGAATAGAAGGTCCCCATGATGAATGGAAGGTCCCCATGATGAATGGAAGGTCCCCATGATGAATGGAAGGCCCCCATGATGAATGGAAGGTCCCCATGATGAATGGAAGGTCCCCATGATAAAAAGAAGGTCCCCATGATAAATAGAAGGTCCCCAGGGCGTGAATGGAGGACCTTGAACACCCCTAACGGCCTCCCAGGCCTTTAGTCCCCAACCTAGATAGAGGGGTCCCCAACCTAGATAGTGGGATCCCCAGCCTAGATAGTGGGTTCCCCAGCCTAGATAGTGGGTTCCCCAGCCTACATAGTGGGGTCCCCAACCTAGATAGAGGTGTCCCCAAACCTAGATAGAGGTGTCCCCAAACCTAGATAGAGGGGTCCCCCAACCTAGATAGAGGGATTCCCCAACCTAGAGAGAGGTGTCCCTCAACGTAGATAGAGGGGTTCCCCAACGTAGATAGAGGGGTCCCCCAACGTAGATAGAGGGGTCCCCCAACTTAGAAGGGGTCTCCCAACCTAGATAGAGGGGTCTCCCAACCTAGATAGAGGGGTCTCCCAACCTAGAAAGAGGGGTCCCGCACGCATGGAGGGTCCCAAAGGCCTGGCGGTGTAATTGATTCCGTGTGGGTGGTGGGGTGGGTGGTTGATTGGGTGGGGTGGATGGGTTCCCGGCCACGTAATATATTGACGTGGAATGCGGGGAGGATAAATTATAATTAATGACAATATATTAGATAGTGGGGGAGATGGGGGTGTGGGGGAGGTTTGGGGTTGGTGTGGGGGAGGTGTGGGGGAGGTGTGGGGGAGGTGTGGGGGAGGTGGGGGTGAGGTGTGGTGGAGGTGTGGTATTGTGGGTGAGGCGTGGTATTGTGGGTGAGGCGTGGTATTGTGGGTGAGGCGTGGTATTGTGGGTGAGGTGTGGTATTGTGGGTGAGGCGTGGTATTGTGGGTGAGGCGTGGTATTGTGGGTGAGGCGTGGTATTGTGGGTGAGGCGTGGTATTGTGGGTGAGGCGTGGTATTGTGGGTGAGGGTGGTATTGTGGGTGAGGCGTGGTATTGTGGGTGAGGCGTGGTATTGTGGGTGAGGCGTGGTATTGTGGGTGAGGCGTGGTATTGTGGGTGAGGCGTGGTATTGTGGGTGAGGCGTGGTATTGTGGGTGAGGCGTGGTATTGTGGGTGAGGTGTGAATTTGTCCAGCCACGCTTATTCTAAACCAGTTTTCAATTGTTCCAGCCACGCTTATTTATAGCATTTACTAAGCACTAAGACCTTTTAATTATTAAGATATATTCCTCATCTGCTGAAGAGGATCCCTGAAGAGGGTCGAAATACACAGATTAACCAATCTCCTGAGTACCTGCCTCCATACGGGTTATTATTGAGCTTTATATAACAAATCTGCAATGATTCCAACTTACTACTGTGATGGCCAGCTCAGTCTCACACAAGTCAAAATCACAACACGAGTTCAAATATGGAAGATCTGTATTCCACATTACGCAATCCAAGTGGTTGACGCTTTCCGCGCTATCTGCTAGAAGTGTTGACTGTACCGTCAGTTCATGCTGTTGACAGCAGCTGGGCTCTCAGTCAAGGACTGTGTGGGTAGAATTACTGTGTCACTATGTGGGTAGTGTCACTATGTGGGTAGAGCCACTCGGTGGGTAGTGCCAGTGGGTAGTGCCAGTGGGTAGTGCCACTATGTGGGTAGTGCCACTGTGGGTAGTGTCACTCTGTGGGGAGAGTGGCACGGTTTCCAGACAAGAGGTTTCCTACCCCTAGACAGGTTAGATTAGTTATGGTTGGTCAGGAAACAAGTGTTTCCTGACGCGGGTCTTAGTCATATGATTATCCACAGCTGCAGCTTTTGGTCATCTGGCTGAGGCCTTCCACTGGCTTACCGGTCCACCCCTTTAAAAATTATGGTCACATTTATAACCATTTAGTAGTGGCACCATAGACCCAACACAAAAACCCCACCACAATATTGCAGTGTTCCAACAACTGTTTTCTGGCGTTTTTGCAACATACATATCATTGCACGTATGTTGCTTTAATCTAGTCATGTATTATACAAATTCAATGTGTATAATACATTGAATTTGAATGATTTAGTGTTGTATTTCAACCATATTTCTTAAAAATATATATTTTTAAAGCATATATTGTATATTCTAATGTTTAGAAAAGCAAAATTCTTGAAAATTTCCAAAAAAATGTATACCTAATGATAGTGAGGTATTCAAAGAGATGCTAATTTAGTGGAAGGGTCCTAAATAGTAATTAGGCGGTTATTGAGGATCTAACCTAGAATGGGTTGGATAGATCCAGCAACCTGGATTAGGAGCCCCTCACCGGACGTTATGGCATCCTTCTTGAAGGGTAGTAAATAATTGTCTCCATTGTTAGGTATTAGTTTAAATGTCGAGCAGGTAGCAGGAAATGCCAAGCTTCCGTCCAGGTTACTGGCATTAAAAGGCTTCCGTCCAGGTTACTGGCATTAAAAGGCTTCCGTCCAGGTTACAGGTATTAAAAGGCTTCCGTCCAGGTTACTGGCATTAAAAGGCTTCCGTCCAGGTTACAGGTATTAAATGACTTCCATCCAGGTCGCGGGTATTACCAAGCTACCGTCCAGGTCGCAGGTATTACCAAGCTACTGTCCAGGTCGCAGGTATTACCAAGCTACCGTCCAGGTCGCAGGTATTACCAAGCTACCGTCCAGGTCGCAGGTATTACCAAGCTACCGTCCAGGTCGCAGGTATTACCAAGCTACCGTCAGGTCGCAGGTATTACCAAGCTACCGTCCAGGTCGCAGGTATTACCAAGCTACCGTCCAGGTCACAGGTATTACCAAGCTACCGTCCAGGTCGCAGGTATTACCAAGCTACCGTCCAGGTCGCAGGTATTACCAAGCTACCGTCCAGGTCGAAGGTATTACCAAGCTACCGTCCAGGTCGCGGGTATTACCAAGCTACCGTCCAGGTCACAGGTATTACTAAGTTACCGTCCAGGTCGCAGGTATTACCAAGCTACCGTCCAGGTCGCAGGTATTACCAAGCTACCGTCCAGGTCGCAGGTATTACCAAGCTACCGTCCAGGTCGCAGGTATTACCAAGCTACCGTCCAGGTCGCAGGTATTACCAAGCTACCGTCCAGGTCGCGGGTGTTACCAAGCTTCCGTCCAGGTCGCAGGTATTACCACGCTACCGTCCAGGTCGCAGGTATTACCAAGCTACCGTCCAGGTCGCAGGTATTACCAAGCTACCGTCCAGGTCGCAGGTATTACCAAGCTACCGTCCAGGTCGCAGGTATTACCAAGCTACCGTCCAGGTCGCAGGTATTACCAAGCTACCGTCAGGTCGCAGGTTACCAAGCTACCGTCAGGTCGCAGATTACCAAGCTACCGTCCAGGTCGCAGGTATTACCAAGCTACCGTCCAGGTCGCAGGATTCACTACCGTCAGGTCGCAGGTATTCCAAGCTACCGTCCAGGTCGCAGGTATTACCAAGCTACCGTCCAGGTCGCGGTATTACCAGCTACCGTCCAGGTCGCAGGTATTACAAGCTACGTCAGTCGGTATTACCGCTACCGTCCAGGTCGCAGGTATTACCAAGCTACGTCCAGGTCGCAGGTATTACCAAGCTACCGTCCAGGTCGCAGGTATTACCAAGCTACCGTCAGGTGCAGGTATTACAAGCTACGTCAGGTCGCGGTATTACCAAGCTACCCTCAGGTCCGTCGCTCGTCGGTCGCGTTTACAGCTACGGTCGTGTGTGCCGTGTCAGGTTAACATTGTTTTTTTATTTGCTTTGTGCGTGTTGGCTTGACATTCCAGCTGATACCTGCAGTGCGTGCGACGCACACATTGGTGTCTTACACCTCGTGTGTGTGTGTGTGTGTGTGTGTGTGTGTGTGTACACATCTGTCCTGTGTGTCGTTGTAGGGGGATAGTCTTTTAAAATCCTAGTCCAGCCTCCACACTATCCACTTCGTGGGTTCCTTCTAGCCTACTCATGCCTACTCAAACTTATGTATGCAGCTTGCCTTTATGCTTCGTCTACTTCCTGACTACCCTGGTGCTCAATAAATACTTCCTGACTTCCCTATGACTTGTGTTTCTAACGTCCTTCCGTGCCCTCGTGCACCCATTTCCCGCCTCTTCAACAGTTTATCCCTGACTTTCACATCAGGTCTCTGAATAATTTGTACTCTCTTTTCCAGTCTTCCTAGGTTCTATTCCCTTGCTCTGAGTTCAATATCGTTGTATAGTTCTTGTTTCTTACTTTACCAGGTGAGGGGTCCATGGTGGTGCTGCCTACTCCAAGATGGGCCTATCATATACTGTCATAAATTCATCTTATACATAGACGCATGAAAGCCAAAGAATTTATCTGAATGGTGTACCACTATTGGGGTTGGTGTGTGTGGTGATACTCTCGTCACTGTGCTCACCCCAAAGTCTTTCTCCTTCAGTGAGGTTTGTAGCCTCTGTCCCCCGACCATCTAACCTCAAGGAATTTGTGTGACCCTACAGTTGATGAGACTGAGTTTCTAGTACCAACTTGTCTGGCTAATCTTCTAGTTTATCCAGGGGTGTCTGAAGCATTTTCCTTCTTGGTTTTCCCTATTCCTCATTAATTTGACTTCTACGAACAGGGATACACCCGACTTTTATGGTAGGTCTCACACACACACACACACACACACAAACACACAAAAACACACACACACACACACACACACACACACAAACACACACACACACACACACACACACACACACACACACACACACACACACACACACACACACACACACACACACACACAACAGTACTGGTCCCATTAACGAGCCATGAGGAACCCCCCTCCCCTCCTTTTATTACTTTTCCATTCTGACTTTGATAAATCCCTTTCTGCCTACTTGTTATTCTTCAGTCTACTGTAGAAAATTCCCTCTTGCTCCTACCTGCTGAAGGCTTCGTCTCACTCTCCGGTGAAGAACATTATCAAACATCTTGCAGGCGAAGTATATGCAGTCGTCTCCTCTCCAAGTGTTGCATCTTTCACTCCTGATTATCTTCTCTATTATCCTGCATAGTTTACATAGCAGTGATACACGTCTGTAGTAATGCTTCCCGCGGGTCATAAATATTGGAAATACACTTTCTGTCGACCAGATCTTTGGCAATTGTCCCATATTCACTGGATTGTTATACAGGGTGTTTCACTCGTAGGAGGCCCCGAGTTATCGTTTACTACAGACATAATATACAAAACAAGACATTAGCAACTACAGAAGTACCAACTCGGGGCCTCCTACGAGTGGAACACCCTCTACTTCTCAAGTGGGAGTTCAGAAAGAACTTCTTCCTCTCTAAGAAACTCTGGGGTTATGTCGACTTTGATGTGATCAACTTACTCACCAGATTATGTCTCCCATGTTTATGTTGTTAATTCCCTGTTGTCTTCAAGAGGGAGTAGGACAGATACCTAAAGTCAATGCCAGATCAGCCGGGCTGTGGTTCGTACGTTGGACTGCGTGCGGCCAGCATTAACAGCCTCGTTGATCAGGCACTGATCCACCAGGAGGCCTGGTCATGAACAGGGCCGCCGGGGCGTTGATCCCTGGAATGCCCTCCAGGTAGACTCCAGGTTTACCCTTGTTTGACTGTTGGTGTTCCCGTTTTCACTGACATCTGTTTAGTTCAGCTTTTCGTAAATTTGATAAGACGTATGTGCAATAATTAGGTAACTTCATGAAACGTTTTTCCTACATAGGCTTCTTCAGTCGAATACAGAGGAGGCAACTGAGCCAGTAAATACGTAAAGACGAAGTAATCAGTCCACCTTGAAGACGTAGTTTTGAGGTGGTCAGTCCCTCAGCCTGGAGAAGTGTTGCTCCATAGTCTGGAACAATGTGAAGATGAAGCAACAGAATGGAGATTTACATACTGTCAAAGGTGAGGGGAGGATAATCTTGACAGAAGAGACAGAAGAGTCCACTAGAAGAAAGTAATCACTGAGAGGGCGCGTCCCTCTGAAATCCATCCTTTTCACTTATAACTAGTGGTCAGGAAAAAAAGTTATCGAATATGTTCCCTGTTAATTTCTCGTGAGTTCTGCTCCTCCCTCTGTTAGTTTTATCACCTGATATTTTACTGTCTCTTGTATACCGATGGAGAAGTGTGTCCAGAATTGATTTTGACTTGGCGTTGCTGCGATGTCTTTGTCAAATGTTTTCTCTATGTCTCATTCTTTCGTATTCCTATCTGGCTCTTTTGCTTCTCAGATCGCTGCTTTCTTCTGCCCTCTGTTTTTATATGGTTATTCCGTATCTCTTGTTGAACCAAGGTGTCTCTTTCCCTTTGCTATTTCCTCCTCTTCCTCCGATTATCAAATTCTCCTCTTCCTCACTATCTAATTACATTCCATTTCCCTTTTCCCATTGTACTGCATTGAGGAATTCTCTCATCCCTTCAATGTTCCCTCTTCTGAAGATTAGTTTCTCTCATTCCTCACTTGCTATTCCTTCTTCAGTCTTAATTTCCATAGGTTATCAGAGGCCTCTCGTATTATTTCACCTTCATCAGATGCATTTATAGTAAATAATAGTTCGTGTGTGTGTTTGATATATAGCATCGATGCTAAGACAAACACACTAAATAGTCGACTATCTTAAGATTATTTCATCTCTGCCAGGAAGAATAATATGCCTATCTTCCAGTACCTTGAGATTTTATCTAATAGAGTTTTACTTGCTTCAGGAATACATTATCATATTCACGAAGAAGCGATAAACCCGTAGGAATTTTATAGTGCTTGGGGTATGGAAGGTGATGAGGTTTGACCTATCAGGAGGGCAGCTTCCATTAAGACCCATCACACTAAGACCACAGTATCACTACTGCACCACCACAATAGTACCACCATACCATTGCACCACCACAGCACCATCCCCAACAACGCACACCAGAAAGTACCACGGTCACAACACCATCACCACAACACCTCTACACCATCCCACAACACCTCTACACCATCCCCAACAACGCACAACCAGAGGGGCACATCAACCAAATTACAGTTGTAGCGAACACGGGTCAGGCAAATATCTGTTAGCTTTCAGCGTCATTCAAAATAATGTATACGACATATTTCAGGCCCACCCTCGAGTAGGCAGCATCAGTATGGAACCTATATGTGAATGAAAATTTTTCGGTGCCCCCTTCCCTATTTTGAAAATGATAAATGTTAAGGCATATAAATAAATCGAAAAGAGAACCAATGTGGGGAAATCAATGGATAAATAACACACACAAGCTTTATTTCCCAACGGAATCAAAACAACGACAAAGCAAAACAAATTATGAAAGTGAATAAAAGTCAAGAGAGAGAAATAAACAAGAACAGCAAGAAACTGGTATGAATCTGCTGACTGGCACTGATCCACAGGGCTCAGAGGTTACGTGAACAACACATTCACAGAAACAGCAGAAGATTGTCACTTACGACAGACACCCGTGGTATGAGAGGCACGTGGTATGAGAGGCACGTGGTATGAGAGGCACGTGGTATGAGAGGCACGACACTCAACAAGATGTATCGTAGTTGATTACACAGACTAAAGTGATCAGTTATATGGAACTGTGAAACATTTACATCCTGTGGATGGTAGCACAAGAGCATATGGATACACAGTAGGCCTAGTAACTAGGCTCCAAAAGAGTTGACAGGTGTACATCTGGATTTTAATCTACAGTTCACTTATGTTACAAGCAAATTTAGGATATTTGCTTAATATTTCTGGTATTTTATTTTCATTAATAATATATCTTGACATGTCACATAGGTTATTATACTACTTCTATATTCCTCAATAAGAGGACAATTAAGGACATAAGAGGAGTTTTCATGGCTCACGAAATCTTAATATGACAATTACAAACATCGTTCCGTGAGCTAGAGTTCGTCACAGCCACGCTGGTGTGTCATTCATCTGTAAAAAAACTTGTATTTGTAGTCACAGTAGTGACCCATTCTAACCTCCCTATGGTGTATAGAAACATACATAGTTGATTCTTATTGTAGCCAGCTGGTCTAGTGGTTAACACATTGGGCTAAGATTTTTAGGCCTCACTTGCCACGGGTTAGAACCACATCCGTTCCATGGTTTGGCTGGAGTTTCGGAGGTGACGAGTACGGAAACAGATCACAGTGTCACAATCCCACACATACATTGTAGCCTTCTGGAAATGATGAGGGTAAATTTCAATATCAAATCACTCAAACTACGTTTTGCTCAAATCACCGCAGCTCATACAATAACATCAATGGTATATAATATCGACAAGAATTAGACACAAGTGCAAGATCTGGGTATCTTTATTGTAGACGTTTCGCCAACTTTATCAGTACAATACAGAGGCAAAAGCAGAAGACTGAAGAGATTGAATATGAGGCAATCAGTCCCTCATCCTAAGAGCAAGTGTTCGATACCTTAGTCTTGACGAATCTGAAGCACCGGAGGAAGAAGTGGTCACATAAGCCCTCGTAGTCTCCTGGCCCGATCAACACAGACTAAGTAAACACACAGTAGCTAAAAACACAAGATGTTTACTTCCTTGACAAGATGAAGGCTTAAACGACGGAAGAGTTTATCATTGAGTTAAATACAATGTTTCCACAAATCAAGAGAGGTAACAGCTACAAAAACAAGCGACGTAAATAATAAAACAGAAGCACATAATCATAATCGTCAGAGCTGAGTAGGAAGCAACTGTCTAATGCTCTCCAGCACAACACAGCAACCACCACCGTAGAACTTAGTGTTGTGAGAGGCAGGTAGATGACTCTGGAATCTGTATTCCTCCCTAACAAGTATTTCATGCAAACACAAAGCTCGTACCATTGCCACACATATATTGAAACCAATGTACAGCTGCACTAACTTTTTCTCCCTGATAAACCAAGTCTGGAAATTGGGGAAAGTGTAGTGGTTTACAACGAAACTAGACCCAGAGCTAAGAGGTATGTACTAAAAGGAGAGGCTAAAAGAGCTAAACCCCAAGATATTAAAAAAAACAATCTCACTAGAAGCTACAATAACGACATACAAAATCCTGAGAGGAACTGATAGTCCAAGAAGCAAAAATCATCTAGATATGGCAGAAACAAGGATCAATACACAGCTTTAAGAATAGCTACGCTTGGGCTCCCAAAGCCACTATAGAGCAAAGACTCGACCACTGCAACCACAGACAAATACACAACCACCCCAACAACTCAGACAAGCACAGGTGTCAGACAGCCAGAAACTCTCGGGTCCCACCACAACTTGGAATGGAACTCGGTATTGGGAAATACTTGGAGAGTTCTTTCCCAATGCCGAATTCCTAAACACAAAGACCCAGGACTGCGAGTCCCACCAAATATGCGCCAACTTCAAAGATGTGGTCCCAAGTATTTGCCCCAATGACGTGGTCCCAAGTATTTGCCCCAATGACGTGATCCCAAGTATTTGCCCCAATGACGTGATCCCAAGTGTTTGCCCCAATGACGTGGTCTCAAGTGTTTACCTCATATTCTACCCTTCAAAGACGTGGTCCCAAGTATTTGCCCCAATTACGTTGTCCCAAGTGTCTACCTCACATTCTTCCAAGTGTCTACCTCACAATCTAACCTTCAAAGAAGAGGTCCCAAGTGTCTACCTCATATTCTACCCTTCAATGACGTGGACCCAAGTGTCTACCTCACATTCTACCCTTTAAAGACGAGGTTCCAAGTATCTACCTCACATTCTACCCTTCAATGACGTGGTCCCAAGTATCTACCTCACATTCTACCCTTCAATGACGTGGTCCCAAGTGTCTACCTCACATTCTACCCTTCAATGACGTGGTCCCAAGTGTCTACCTCACATTCTAACATTCTTCAACATGAAATAAAACATTAAGAAGTCCGATAAAAATCGCTAAATTCTAAGTTTTAGTAAACAATTTGAAGGCAAAATCTAAAAAAGGATAATAATCTTAAAATAAAATTAATAGTACCAAAATATTAAAAAAGTATTAGGCAAAATATCGTTAGAGAGAAGAGCTCATAAATTCGCTTATAAACAAAACGAAACGTGGGAGAAAAACGAGGTAAAAAAAACTGCCTTATTGTATTATATAAACAGACACAGTGCAGGGAAAGCAAATTATAAACTGAGTCTAACTGCCAGATGTCTGGAGAGAGAGACTTCCAGCCAGATGTCTGGAGAGAGAGACTCTTCCAGCCAGATGTCTGGAGAGAGAGACTCTTCCAGCCAGATGTCTGGAGAGAGACTCTTCCAGCCAGATGTCTGGAGAGACTCTTCCAGCCAGATGTCTGGAGAGAGAGACTTCCAGCCAGATGTCTGGAGAGAGAGACTTCCAGCCAGATGTCTGGAGAGAGACTCTTCCAGCCAGATGTCTGGAGAGAGACTCTTCCAGCCAGATGTCTGGAGAGAGACTCTTCCAGCCAGATGTCTGGAGAGACTCTTCCAGCCAGATGTCCGGAGAGAGAGACTTCCAGCCAGATGTCTGGAGAGAGAGACTTCCAGCCAGATGTCTGGAGAGAGAGACTTCCAGCCAGATGTCTGGAGAGAGACTCTTCCAGCCAGATGTCTGGAGAGAGACTCTTCCAGCCAGATGTCTGGAGACTCTTCCAGCCAGATATTTGGTGACTATTTTCTCAAAAACGTAGATTCGCCAATGTATAGAGTTGAAAAAAAAAACGCGCTAAACCCACATGGGTCATTCAGAAACACCGTTGAAAGACGTTGCAAATACGGCATCTTGCAAGATTCCAGGGGCGCCGTCGGAGCACTGAACACGTTCTTGAAACCCAGGTTGAAAGAATGTAAGAGAAACTTGAAGCTGGTTTCTGAAAAGTTAGAAAAGTGTGAAAAGGAACTTTAGTGAAGCATTTTAGAAATTTGGAATAAGTGTTAAGTGAATGTTGAAGTGGAATGTTATTAGAATTCTGAGACTATTTTATATAAAATTCACATTAATTATATATATATATATATATATACATTATATATATATATATATATATATATATATATATATATATATATATATATATATATATATATATATATATATATATATATATATATATGCAGCAATTCGTCTACCGTGCTATAACCAAAACGTGCAAGACCAAACCGTGTTAAACGATTACACACACACACACACACACACACACACACACACACACACACACACACACACACAACACCGTCGTTTAACACGGTTTGGTATTGCACGTTTTGGTTATAGCACTGTTGTCGAATTGCTGCATATTTTTATTTAACACGTTGTGAACTTAATTTAACACGGTTGCAGGAGGGTAAAAATTAGTCACTACACATATATCTTTCGTGCCTCTCATATCGACCAGTCGATGCCTCTGTCCTCACTTTTCTGCACCATTCTTGAAGTTTGGGAAAGTTTCACGAGAATATAATATTGGAGGAACACTGCAGCAGGTCTACTGGCCCATGTGAAGACGTTTCACCCATCAGGGACTTCATCAAAAGTGAATTAATAAACTCCCTAGTGAACGAAATGTCTTGACAATACACTGACAAACTACCCGGCACAATACCCTGACTGGAACAATACATAAATAACCCACACGAAGGAGAGAGGAGCTTATCAAGACGTTTCGATTCGTCTTGGACTATTAATTCTGATGTGTGACTCGTTAATGGTCAGAATCGGACCGAAACGTCGTCATAAAATTTCAGTCTACATGCGGATCATCTGTGTATGTACCACCCGGTGTGTTATATTTGTATACTCTCAGTATACCCAACAGGTACATATTATAATATACTGACCTATATGTGGCAGGCTCTTCCTTAATCCAATTCTTCTCACTATCTGTCCAGCATTTTTTGCTTCAATAACTTTACTAGCGAATGCTACTTAAGTCCCACTCAAATTCAACCCCTCTCTTTCATGCATTATTTTTCTATTAACACATCGGCCGTTTCCCACCGGGCAGGGTGACCCCGAAGAAGAAGAAGCACTTCATCATTCACTCTATCACTGTCTTATCAGAGTCCTCCAGGACTCAAGTCCGGCTAACCAGTTTCGAATCCCTTCATAAAATATTACTTTCACACACTCCAACAGCACGTCAAGGCATAAAAGCCATTTGCCTCCATTCGCTCCCAACACACTCACGCACGTTTGTTGGAAGTCCAAGCCATTCGCACACAAAACCTCCTTTACCCCCTCCCTCCAAATTTTCCTTGGACGGCCCTTGCCCCGCCTTCCTTCCCCTACAGGGTTATACGCCCTCCAAGTCATTCTATTTCGTTCCTTCCTCTCTAAATGTCCGAACCACCTCAAGAACGCCTCCTCAGCCTAAAATCAAATCCTAAAGCTTTCAGGTTATACAGCGTCTGGCTTTTAAGAGGTACGGTGTATGAACCAAAGAGTTTTATGACTCTCTGACCGTGGGTTCTATCCCCGCCCGTGGTATGGTTTGTTTGCAATCGTGAGTCAATTTCTGTGTTATTGGAAGTCATCACAACGGTTTACAAAAGAGCAAAAACTCACAATACTGTGACTGGAACAATACCGTGACTGGAACAATACCGTGACTGAAACAATACGCAAATAACCCGAAAATATAAGAGAGGAGCTTATGACGACGTTTCTGTGACTTTGTAAATGGTCCAAGTCGGACCGAAACGTCGTAGGCTTCTTTCTCTTATGCGCAGGTTATTTGTGTGTCTACACTATAAGACAATGGTACAAAAGTGTTAAATGTCTTATTACGGAAAATAACAGAACTAATCTAAGAAAACTTTAAGAGTGAGAGGAGTGGCGCTTCTAACAAGTCGCTTACATTATGCAATGAATAATAACGAAGTTCTCTGACACAGTGAAAAAAACTGTTTGCACTCAGCGTGCAGAGACACTAGTACACTGACCACAGATACACATACTCGACCACAGGAGTACACTGAGAACTTGACCACAGGAGTACTGACACGGAGCACTGAGTACACTGACCACAAGTCACTCGACCACAGGAGTACACTCGAGTACACTCGACCACAGGAGTACACTCGAGTACACTCGACCACAGGAGTACACTCGAGTACACTCGACCACAGGAGTACACTCGAGTACACTCGACCACAGGAGTACACTCGAGTACACTATATATGACAGGAAGTGTACTAGGTGACAAATTGTGTTACTTCCTCTCCTTTTGTATTTTTAGTTGCCAGATTTCCTGTTTATGTGAGGTTGTGTGTTCGTGTTTTGATTTTGTTGGTTATGGTGTGTGTGTGGGGTGTGTTGTGTTGTTTTGTTGGTTGGTGTGTGTGTGTGTGGGTTGTGTGTGTGTTGTGGTGTGTGTACTTACCTAGTTGGGTGCAGGGTCGAGCATAGCTCCTGGCCCCCTCTCACTGCCTACTGGGTCACTCTCCTGCGCCATGAGCTTTATCTACTCTCTTAAAGCTATGTATGGAGCCTGCCTACTAATCACTTCCAACTATTCCACTTCCGACCACTCGATGACTGGTAAGACATTAGTCTTCACTTCAACTTCCCTTGTTGTGTTCATCTGTGTGTGTGATTTCCTGTTGTGTATGTGTGGTTGTGTGTGTGTGTTTTGTTTGTTGGTGTATGTGTGTTGGTGTGTGTGTTATGGTGTGTGTGTGTGTGTGTTTTGTGTGTGTGTGTGTGTGTGTGTGTGTGTTGTGTGTGTGTGTGTGTGTGTGTGTGTGTGTATTGGTGTGTGTGTGTGTATTGTGTGTGTGTGTATTGGTGTGTGTGTGTATTGGTGTGTGTGTGTATTGGTGTGTGTGTATTGATGTGTGTGTGTGTGTTTGTTGGTGTGTTTGTTGGTGTGTGTGTGTGTGTGTGTGTTCGTGTGTGTGTTGGTGTGTGTGTGTGTGTGTGTGTTCGTGTGTGTGTTGGTGTGTGTGTTTGTGTGTGTGTTGGTGTGTGTGTGTATGTTGGTGTGTGTGTGTGTGTTGGTGTGTGTGTTTGTTGATGTGTGTGTTTGTTGATGTGTGTGTTTGTTGATGTGTGTGTTTGTTAATGTGTGTGTTTGTTAATGTGTGTGTTTGTTGATGTGTGTGTTTGTTGATGTGTGTGTTTGTTGGTGTGTGTGTGTGTTTTGGTGTGCGTGTGTACTCACCTAATTGTACTCACCTAATTGTGGTTGCAGGTGTCGAGACTCAGCTCCTGGATACTTCAATATTTCTTCCTCTTCCTTACAATACTCAAGATCAATGGTTCGTACACTACTTCAGAGCGACACACTCTACGGTGTCACCCAGCCACATTTCATTTAACCCACATTAAAACAGCCTAAGCACATTTTACCCCAAACGAACATAACACAGAGACAAAAATGAAGTAACAATTCACAGAAGACACGTAAAGGCACGAAATGCAACGAGGACAAGAAACAAACTTCACTACAACAGCGTCAACACCCACAGGATGAAGCAGCAGCTCCCTGACTCCCTGACACTAGCGGGGCAAATGCTGCAGAAATCCCAATGTCCATAAAAAATCATAATTACTGTGCCATGAAGCTCCATCAGCTTGTTGCTTATAACGACCCAGGTGAATGCGCTATCATGCTGCTGCAGGCACTCATTAAACGAAATATAGCGAGTGGTTAAGTGCTCAGAGCCATTTAACACGAGAAAAACAGTGCAAAAGGCTAATATCTCGCCTGAGTTAATCCCAAACAAAATTGGCAGCCTCATGACGCTAAAGTTACGCTTCCCATCACCAGATTAAACAAACTGCCACTTCCCAATCATTGCCTAAAACTGTGATCATTGACCTTATGTACACAGACAGAACAGATGCGACAAATTGCCTTTTAATCTCTGCTATTAAGTGTTAATCAGGGCCATGGTGCTATGTTTGATTAATACTGGATTACAGGAGTAAAACACACGTTGAAAAACTGCTGGAAAGATTAATGTTTAATCCCTGATGGCTCACGCTGGCTATGAACGTCAGGTCATGATTACAACGGACACAAGGAACAGGTGTGAGAGAATGACACAGGTGTGAGAGAATGACACAGGTGTGAAAGAATGACACAGGTGTGTCCGCACTAGCCAGAATTTAGAAAATTTCTTGTGGTGCTAAAGTTATACGATGACCGATTATTATTAGTAGTAGTATTTATTATTATTATTGTTATTATCGTTAAGCTCTAAGCCTATAGATGTTATAGTATCTGGGAAATAGAGGCAGCCAGATTCAGCCTAAGGTGTGGAGGTTTTCAATTTCCTAGATCAGGTGCGCTCAGTGGAGATTTCGGTCATGTGACCAGAGTCATCATCTTCCATGGGAATAAAATTATATACTGACAATATGTAAATATGACACCCAATGCAGATTATGTTTTTTTCTGTAAAACCCGTAACATCATACACATGCAATATGACATACATGCAATATGACATACATGCAATATGATATACATGCAATATGATACACATTCAATATGACACACATGCAATATGATACACATGCAATATGACACACATGCAATATGATACACATGCAATATGACATACATGCAATATGACATACATGCAATATGATACACATTCAATATGACACACATGCAATATGATACACATGCAATATGATACACATTCAATATAACACACATGCAATATGATATACATGCAATATGATACAAATTCAATATGACACACATGCAATATGATACACATGCAATATGACATACATGCAATATGACATACATGCAATATGATACACATTCAATATGATACACATGCAATATGATACACATGCAATATGATACACATGCAATATGATACACATGCAATATGATACACATGCAATATGATACACATTCAATATAACACACATGCAATATGACACACATGCAATATAACATACATGCAATATTATATATATGCAATATGATACACATTCAATATGACATACATTCAATATGACATACATGCAATATGATACACATGCAATATGATACACATGCAATATGATACACATGCAATATGATACACATGCAATATGACACACATGCAATATGACACACATGTAATATGACACACATGCAATATGATACACATGCAATATGATACACATGCAATATGATACACATGCAATATGATACACATGCAATATGATACACATGCAATATGATACACATGCAATATGAATCACATGCAATATGATACACATGCAATATGAATCACATGCAATATGACACACGCAATGTTTGTTTTATTTATAGATATCGCTTCACGAGACAAAATATTACGTGTAACAGATCCATTAACTAGCGAAGGAGCAACACTGTAGCGTCTCAGGATAAAGATGGCGCAACACCGTAGCATCTCAGGATAAAGATGACGCAACACCGTAGCATCTCAGGATAAAGATGGCGCAACACCGTAGCATCTCAGGATAAAGATGGCGCAACACCGTAGCATCTCAGGATAAAGATGGCGCAACACCGTAGCATCTCAGGATAAAGATGGCGCAACACCGTAGCGTCTCACGATAAAGATGGCGCAACATTGTAGCGTCTCAGGATAAAGATGGCGCAACACTGTAGCATCTCAGGATAAAGATGGCGCAACACTGTAGCGTCTCAGGATAAAGATGGCGCAACACTGTAGCGTCTCAGGATAAAGATGGCGCAACACTGTAGCGTCTCAGGATAAAGATGGCGCAACACCGTAGTATCTCAGGATAAAGATGGCGCAACACCGTAGCATCTCAGGATAAAGATGGCGCAACACCGTAGCATCTCAGGATAAAGATGGCGCAACACCGTAGCGTCTCAGGATAAAGATGGCGCAACACCGTGGCATCTCAGGATAAAGATGGCGCAACACTGTAGCATCTCAGGATAAAGATGGCGCAACACCGTAGCATCTCAGGATAAAGATGGCGCAACACCGTAGCGTCTCAGGATAAAGATGGCGCAACACCGTAGCATCTCAGGATAAAGATAGCACAACACCGTAGCGTCTCAGGATAAAGATGGCGCAACACCGTAGCATCTCAGGATAAAGATGGCGCAACACCGTAGCATCTCAGGATAAAGATGGCGCAACACCGTAGCATCTCAGGATAAAGATGGCGCAACACCGTAGCATCTCAGGATAAAGATGGCGCAAAACTGTAGCATCTCAGGATAAAGATGGCGCAACACTGTAGCGTCTCAGGATAAAGATGGCGCAACACTGTAGCGTCTCAGGATAAAGATGGCGCAACACTGTAGCGTCTCAGGATAAAGATGGCGCAACACCGTAGCGTCTCAGGATAAAGATGGCGCAACACCGTAGCATCTCAGGATAAAGATGGCGCAACACCGTAGCATCTCAGGATAAAGATGGCGCAACACCGTAGCATCTCAGGATAAAGATGGCGCAACACCGTAGCATCTCAGGATAAAGATGGCGCAACACGTAGCATCTCAGGATAAAGATGGCGCAACACTGTAGCATCTCAGGATAAAGATGGCGCAACACTGTAGCGTCTCAGGATAAAGATGGCGCAACACTGTAGCGTCTCAGGATAAAGATGGCGCAACACTGTAGCGTCTCAGGATAAAGATGGCGCAACACCGTAGCATCTCAGGATAAAGATGGCGCAACACCGTAGCATCTCAGGATAAAGATGGCGCAACACCGTAGCATCTCAGGATAAAGATGGCGCAACACCGTAGCATCTCAGGATAAAGATAGCGCAACACCATAGCATCTCAGGATAAAGATGGCGCAACACTGTAGCATCTCAGGATAAAGATGGCGCAACACCGTAGCATCTCAGGATAAAGATGGCGCAACACCGTAGCGTCTCAGGATAAAGATGGCGCAACACGTAGCATCTCAGGATAAAGATGCGCAACACCGTAGCGTCTCAGGATAAAGATGGCGCAACACCGTAGCATCTCAGGATAAAGATGGCGCAACACCGTAGCATCTCAGGATAAAGATGGCGCAACACCGTAGCATCTCAGGATAAAGATAGCGCAACACTTTAGCGTCTCAGGATAAAGATGGCGCAACACTGTAGCGTCTCAGGATAAAGATGGCGCAACACTATAGCGTCTCAGGATAAACATGGCGCAACACTGTAGCGTCTCAGGATAAACATGGAGCAACACTGTAGCGTCTCAGGATAAAGATGGCGCAACACTGTAGCATCTCAGGATAAACATGGAGCAACACTGTAGCGTCTCAGGATAAACATGGCGCAACACTGTAGCGTCTCAGGATAAACATGGCGCAACACTGTAGCGTCTCAGGATAAACATTGAGCAACACTGTAGCGTCTCAGGATAAACATGGCGCAACACTGTAGCGTCTCAGGATAAAGATGGCGCAACACTGTAGCGTCTCACGATAAACATGGCGCAACACTGTAGCGTCTCAGGATAAACATGGAGCAACACTGTAGCGTCTCAGGATAAAACATGGCGCAACACTGTAGCGTCTCAGGATAAAGATGGCGCAACACTGTAGCGTCTCACGATAAACATGGCGCAACACTGTAGCGTCTCAGGATAAACATGGAGCAACACTGTAGCGTCTCAGGATAAAGATGGCGCAACACTGTAGCGTCTCAGGATAAAGATGGCGCAACACTGTAGCGTCTCACGATAAACATGGCGCAACACTGTAGCGTCTCAGGATAAACATGGAGCAACACTGTAGCGTCTCAGGATAAAGATGGCGCAACACTGTAGCGTCTCAGGATAAAGATGGCGCAACACTGTAGCGTCTCAGGATAAAGATGGCGCAACACTGTAGCGTCTCAGGATAAAGATGGCGCAACACTGTAGCGTCTCAGGATAAAGATGGCGCAACACTGTAGCGTCTCAGGATAAAGATGGCGCAACACTGTAGCGTCTCAGGATAAAGATGGCGCAACACTGTAGCGTCTCAGGATAAAGATGGCGCAACACTGTAGCGTCTCAGGATAAAGATGGCGCAACACTGTAGCGTCTCAGGATAAAGATGGCGCAACACTGTAGCGTCTCAGGATAAAGATGGCGCAACACTGTAGCGTCTCAGGATAAAGATGGCGCAACACTGTAGCGTCTCAAGATAAAGATGGCGCAACACTGTCAACTAACAGATGATATATCGTAAGGTTTTTTTTTTTTACATTTAAAAGGAATTAATAGAATAATGAAAAAAAAATCCTTTTTTTTTTTTAGAAAAAATAAAATCATGGAATTCCACTTGTTTAATACAAAAAAAAAAAAAACCCCGATGAAGTCACTCTCACAACTTAATTAAAATAAAGAAAAAAAGAGGATTGTTCCTACTTTTTCCTTTGCCTTTATAGATTATGTTTATTCTCGTTTTACGCGATTGTTTTTCCTCTTTTCTATCATAATTTCTTCCAGCGTCATTCTATGTATAGTAAAGCCACCTCTTATAAAGCCCCTCTTTTTTTTCTTTCTTTTTTTTTGGCAAAATTCTGTTGAAATAGTACATCGTAAATTGAATTGTGAGTTGAAATTGACAGGTATTCAACTATGGATAAAGTTTATCAATCGGATTTAAAAAAAAATACTGTACAGTGGAGCTTTATAAGAGCTGTGTGTGTGTACTCACCTAGTTGTTGTTGCAGGGGTCGAGTCATAGCTCCTGGCCCCGCCTCTTCACTGGCCGCTACTGGGTCACTCTCTCTTCGCCATGAGCCTTATCATACCTCTTCTTGAAGCTATGAATGGATCCTGCCTCCACTATATCGCTTCCCAAACTATTCCACTTCCTGACCACTCTGTGACTGAAGAAATACTTCCTAACATCCCTGTGATTCATCTGAGTCTTCAACATCCAACTGTGACCCCTTGTTGCTGTCTCATCTCTGGAACATTCTGTCTCTGTCAACCTTGTCAATTCCTCTCAGTATCATATATGTCGTTATCATGTCCCCCCTATCTCTCCTGTCCTCCAGTGTCGTCAGGTCGATTTCCCTTAACCTCTCCTCGTAGGACATACCCCTTAGCTCCGGGACTAGTCTTGTTGCAAACCTTTGCACTTTCTCTAGTTTCTTTACGTGCTTGGCTAGGTGTGGGTTCCAAACTGGTGCTGCATACTCCAGTATGGGCCTAACGTACACAGTGTACAGGGTCCTGAACGATTCCTAAAGATGTCGGAATGCTGTTCTTAGGTTTGCTAGGCGCCCATATGCTGCAGCAGTTATTTGGTTGATGTGCGCCTCAGGAGATGTTCCTGGTGTTATACTCACCCCAAGATCTTTTTCCTTGAGTGAGGTTTGTAGTTTCTGGCCCCCCTAGACTGTTCTCCGTCTGCGGTCTTCTTTGCCCTTCCAGAATCTTCATGACTTTGCACTTAGTGGGGTTGAACTCCAGGAGCCAATTTCTGGAATAGTCCTGCAGCCTGTCCAGATCCCTTTGTAGTTCTGCCTGGTGTAAGTATTTGTGTGTGGTGTGTATATGTGTGTGTGTATATTTTTATGTGTGTGTGTACTCGCCTATTTGTCGAGGCAGGGGTCGATTCACAGCTCCTGGCCGTGAGAGAGAGAGAGAGAGAGAGAGAGATAATGTAGGTAACAGCTCTTAGCTTGTAAATAAAGTTAGAAACAAATTTGTAAAAGAGAGACAGAGAGAAAGGGAAAGAGAAATAGAGAGGAGAGAGAGAGAGAGAGAGAGAGAGAGAGAGAGAAAGAGAGAGAGAGAGAGAGAGCGATAAAGAGGAGAGGAGAGGGAGAGAGAGAGGTTGGAGGTAGGGGGAGGGGAGGTAGGGGGAGGGGAGGCAGAGACAGAGGCAAATTGGATGACAAGGTACGTTTAGAGAAGAAAATGATACCACTTTCGCGAACATGCACCACATCTTCACCGTCATTCTCTTGCTTCTTGTCCTCCACCTCCCCCTCTTCCTCCTCCCTCTCTTCCTCCATCTCCTGTTCCACCTCCTCTTCCTCCTCCACCTCCTCCTCCACCACCTTCTCCTCTTCCACCTTCTCCTCTTCCTCCACATCCTCCACCTCCTCCTCCACCTCCTCTTCCTCCTTCTCCTCCTCCACCTCCTCTTCCTCCACCCCCTCTTCCTCCTCCTCCTCCACCTCATCTTCCTCCTCCTCCTCCACCTCCTCTTCCTCCTCCACCTCCTCCTCCTCCACCTCCTCCACCTCCTCTTCCTCCTCCTCCTCCACCTCCTCTTCCTCCTCCTCCTCCACCTCCTCTTCCTCCTCCTCCTCCACCTCCTCCCCTCTTCCTCCACCTCCTCCCCTCTTCCTCCACCTCCTCCCCTCTTCCTCCACCTCCTCCTCTCTCCTTCCACTGTTTACCATCATCTAAAATACTTGGAATATTACTAGTGTGAACACTTGTCCTCTGATCAGGACTGTGGAGCTCACTACTTTAGTGACGTGGGACTGACAACCTCAAAACTACTACTACAAGGCTGAGGGACTGACAACCTCAAAACTACTACAATGCTGAGGATGAAACTCAAAACTACTACAAGGCTGAGGGACTGACAACCTCAAAACTACTACAATGCTGAGGGACTGACAACCTCAAAACTACTACAATGCTGAGGGACTGACAACCTCAAAACTACTACAATGCTGAGGGACTGACAACCTCAAAACAACTACAATGCTGAGGGACTGACAACCTCAAAACTACTACAATGCTGAGGGACTGAAAACCTCAAAACTACTACAATGCTGAGGGACTGACAACCTCAAAACAACTACAATGCTGAGGGACTGACAACCTCAAAACAACTACAATGCTGAGGGACTGACAACCTCAAAACTACTACAATGCTGAGGGACTGACAACCTCAAAACAACTACAATGCTGAGGGACTGACAACCTCAAAACTACTACAATGCTGAGGGACTGACCACCTCAAAACAACTACAATGCTGAGGGACTGACAACCTCAAAACAACTACAATGCTGAGGGACTGACAACCTCAAAACAACTACAATGCTGAGGGACTGACAACCTCAAAACAACTACAATGCTGAGGGACTGACAACCTCAAAACAACTACAATGCTGAGGACTGACAACCTCAAAACAACTACAATGCTGAGGGACTGACAACCTCAAAACAACTACAATGCTGAGGGACTGACAACCTCAAAACTACTACAATGCTGAGTGACTGACAACCTCAAAACAACTACAATGCTGAGGGACTGACAACCTCAAAACAACAACTACAAGGCTGAGGGAGTGACAACCTCAAAACAACTACTACAAGGCTGAGGGACTGACAACCTCAAAACAACAACTACAAGGCTGAAAAAATGGGAAGAGGTTCGAAGCTCTACGAAAGAAAGAGGAAGGAGCGAAATTAGAGCCAAAACACTCTATAAAGGTCTAGAAAGTAACGAATGCGCTAAACCTGTAGGGGTCACACAGCGTCTCGAGAATGGCAGGTATTCAAGTTTGATCTTAGGAATCACTGTAGCACAAATTTATTGGATCAAGAGCTCCTCATCAGCATCAAAATATTCTCATCTTGAAGCAAAAAAAAAAATTACAATTCCACGTTTAGCTCAGTGTAGAGCTTTATCAAGTATGATTTAGCTCAATGTAGAGCTTTATCAAGTATGATTTATCTCAGTGTAGAGCTTTATCAAGTATGATTTATCTCAGTGTAGAGCTTTATCAAGTATGATTTAGCTTAGTGTAGAGCTTTATCAAGTATGATTTAGTTCAGTGTAGAGCTTTATCAAGTATGATTTAGCTCAGTGTAGAGCTTTATCAAGTATGATTTAGCTCAGTGTAGAGCTTTATCAAGTATGATTTAGCTCAGTGTAGAGCTTTATAAAATATGATTTAGCTCAGTGTAGAGCTTTATCAAGTATGATTTAGCTCAGTATAGAGCTTTATCAAGTATGATTTAGCTCAGTGTAGAGCTTTTTCAATGATTCTGTGTAGAGCTTTCACAAGTATTTACCTCAAATATCATTCAGCTCAAATGTTTGTGTGTAAAGCTTTATGAAGTGTCTTTTGGCTGAGTGTAGAGCTTCTTGAAGCCAAGGTTCTCTGTGTAGAGCTTTACCATTATTTGATACAGAGTTGGTAAACGAGAAGAGCTTTTACAAATTCTTCGTCTAATCACCGACTGAAGGAATCTTTGACTGAATCATTGAAAGAATTGATTTTGAGTCACTGAATTAACTGTTATTGACAGAGTCATTTTTCACTGAAAGAATTGACTGAAAGAATTTTATTCACTGAATCATTCACAATCATTATTCAATGAATCATTCACAATCATTATTCACTGAATCATTCACAATCATTATTCACTGAATCATTAGTCGCTGAATCAGTATTCACTGAATCATTACTGACAAAATTATTGCATCATTACTCACTGACCGAATCACTGCATCATTACTGACCGAATCATTACTGACCGAATCATTCTATCATTACTCACTGACCGAATCACTGCATCATTACTCACTGACCGAATCACTGACTGAAAGAGAACCCAGCTAGATATTTTCAAGAACCCAGAGCCCAATATAACTGACCCTCACAGATTCTCACTGTTTATTTCGAGACTAGAGTGGCAGCACACTGCGGATGTATTCAATTTCACCCACAACACTAAAGGCTTGTCCTACACGAGCTTCCCCACGGCACGCCTTCCTCCTCTGCACGCCCTCGCACGCCCCCACCAGTGCACGCCCTCCCCTGCACGCCTCCACCACTGCCAACTCATCTAGATAAGGCATCTGCAGACTCTTGAACTTTTTTAGCTAATACGTTAGCGAGCATAAAAGTTGTGGTATTAATCCCCTGGGCGGCGTAAAGGAATATTGCATACCGTTAACAGGAGCGCGGACCCACCGTTAACAGGAGCCTGGACCGGGGAAATTCACCTTTTTACGGTTACTTCAACATTTCACTATAGCCCGAGAAGAAATTGTCGGAGCTGGCTAGCACTCTGAAGCATTAGAGAGCTCCTCATAGATTTTCCTTTGTCATGCGGTAAATGCTGGTCGCTCGTGTAGACGAGGATACGTTTCAGAGATTGCTGGGTCGACGTTTCGCCCTGCGTAGTGACTCTAGTCTTGTTGACAGTACTCAAGTGTTGTCTGGGACCCAGAAATAAGATGTACACAACCCAAAATGCGCTCAAGTCTTCATGGACACAACAAAAAAGTTGGTTTATGAATACGACTTGAAATGGACCAACTCTGGGGGTAATTTTTTTTCGTCTATTCTCTCAGTTCGTGTAGGAAATAATTAGGGAGAGTTCTAGACAGCTAAGATCAAACAAGCTTCGCCTCACACACCGTCGTAAACTATAGCCAGATTTACAGTGCAAAATTTGAGTGTATGGTGTATATATACATATGGGTATGTAGTGTATATAAGTATGTGTATAGTTGGGTATAGTGTATATGTATATAGTGTATACAGATGTGTGTATTTAGTTGTGTATTTTGTGTGTAATAGTGTGTTTCACACTCACTATTTTTATTTCTGGAATTATTTCTGGAATTAAAAATAATTGGAAGGATTAGTTGGGTTTGGTTAGGTGAGGTTAGGTTACGTTAGGTACGTTAGGTACGGTAAGGATGGGTTAGGTTGGGTTGAGTTAGGTAAGGTTGGGTTGGGTTGGGTTAGGTAAGGTTGGCTTGGGTTAGGTTAAGGTAGGTATGGTAAGGTTAGGTTACGTTAGGCATGGTTAGGTTAGGCTAAGTTAGATATGGTAACGTTAGGTTTTACTAGGTAATTAACTTAGCTAGACCTAACCTAACTAGACCCTGGCTAGTGCGTTTAGATTAAATAAACTCACGTTTGGTGTTTTACTAAACCCAATGTACATTTTTGTACAATGTGTTTAGTAAAACACAATGTACAGCAGTGAGATTTATTACCCTAACGTCTCGCCTACACAGTAGGCTTCTTCAGTTGAATAAAGAGGTCACTAAATACAGACACATCAGAATCAGTGGCGAAATATGTGATCAGTCAATCAATCTTGAAGATTCAGGTTTGAGGTGGTCAGTCCCTCAGCCATGAGAAGTGTCCACATCCATTTTGTCTTACCCTTCTGTATATCTGGAGTGACTAAAGTTACAAGACACATCTTTTCAACAAATAAATACGTATTTTTTTCAGTAAATATATCTCACGAACCAGACTTTCTTCTCACCCAAACTCTCTACTCCTGTGAAGTCTCCTGTTCTGCCTTCCTCTATTTCCAGCCCTTCTAATCTCAACAACTCTCTCCAGTCCTTAGACATCAAACTCACTTTTAACCAAACATCCTTCGCAGTAATTTAGTTCGTACCTCTCTGGAGGTTATTTCAGTTTGATTTTTTTTTTTTGCTGCTGCTGCTGCTGCTGCTGCTGCTGCTGCTGCTGCTGCTGCTGCCGCCGCCGCCGCCGCCGCCGCCGCCGCCGCCGCCGCCGCCGCCGCCGCCGCTGGTGGTGGTGGTAGGGTCAGAGTTTGTTGTAGTTGCCATATCGTTTAATGTTCGTCTTATCCACTATCGCTTGAGCAGTGCGATAGGCCAGACGGAGACGAATATAAATTATATAAAATATCGACGCTGTGAAAGGCTGAGACAAATGCATTATAATGCGATCCTTGATTCACTACGTTTCGTTCAATCAGTGGGTTTTATCAAGTCACAAACATATCTGACATTATAAAGCTCACTGTGTAGGCGAAACGTTGTCAGTAAAGGATCGCATTATACCGCATTTGTGTTTGTCTTTCCACTGAGAGGATGAATGTTTTTACTATGGGTCATGGACGTACAACTGCTGAGTTTTGCTCTTAACTTACGTTCCCAGTTGCGTCTGAAGATGTTGACTATCACTGGTTGATGCCAGCTAACAGAGACGTCAATAATACAACACAAGAATGGAAAAGTATTGCAGGTGGTCTACCGACCCATACTTGGCAGGTCCTTCCAAAATTCAACCCTTCTTATGAAATATTCTTCCAACCCATTCTTAGGGAATTAGCTTCAGTAACCCAATAACTGGGAGGAGGTCCTACTCAAAAATCCAACCCTTTTCACCCATATAAATCTTTAACTTGTTTTAAAGCTTCTCAGATTTTAGCTTCCATGACCCTACTTGACAGATTGTCCTCTCATCTCGTGTTCGGTAACTGCCTCGTCTGCAGCCTCACTTCCTCTGTTGACAGTCAGACTTACTGGAGAATCCACAAATAACCCGCACACAGAAGAACGAAACTTGGGCCGACGTTTCGGTTCGACTTGGATCATTAAGTAGTAACACACAAGCTTGAAGTTAATCCAGCTGATTGGGGTTACCACCTCTTCACGTCCAATTATAATAATAATCTTTATTTCTACAAGTACAAGGTATAAAGGCCTAGCTGACATCAATGACATACTACTATATAAAAAGCCATTTGTTATGCATTTCGGGCAAATTTTGTTTCCAGAATGCGACCCACACCAGTCTACTAACACCCAAGCACCTATTTCACTGCTAGGTGAACAGGGACATCAGGTGTCTTAAGGAGGAATGACAGAATCGATGTGAAGGGACAGATGTTTCTCTGCAGAAGATTAGACGTCAGCCAGTGAGTAGCCAGGAAGATGAGGGATAAGATGAGGGCGTCAATGGCTTACTGCAGGCGGCCTACTTGTCAGGATTGGGAGCACTGCAGGCGGCCTACTGCAGACATTTTGTTTGCCTTATTTGTCCGCAATCCTGGTTTATCTTACATTTACTTCTTACACTACCTCTACCATATACTTTACCTGGTATACTCAACAGGCTTATTCCCCTATAATTCTTACTATCACTGACCTTTTTCCCTACATAGAGACAACAGCAAGTGCTTTAGTAATGTCTATAAAATATCAACCTATATTAGCTTTGTATTAGGACTGAAGAAGCCAATGGTGGAGAAACGTTTCCTATAATAAATCTCCTGAACTGCACACAGGTGACCTTTTTTACAGTTTGTCAGCCTAGTCACAGACCGGGCCGCGGGGGCGTTGACCCCCAGAACTCCAGGTAATCACCACTCCATTTACAAACAATTATGAAGAAGGATTCCTGGATCAGATTAAGAGTTTCCTTTCCAGACGAGCAGCAGCTTCCAGTCATTTGCGTCACGTTTAATTACTTTCTGAACGTAAACTCAGAGATTTCCCCGACACCAGGAGTGCTGGTGTGTTTTAGCATACAATATAGTCTTTACTAATGAGCGTTCCATAATTGGTCCCTAAGTAAGAACAAGATGTAGAATTCAGTAGGCCTTCTGCAGTATTCCCTGGCTTAACAAGTAGGCCTCCTGCAGTACCCATTAATCTATCAATAGGCTACCTGCAGAATCAAGACCTAAAGAGCAGTCTACTTGCAGAATCGAGACCCAACCAGTAGGTTACTTGCAGAATCGAGACCCAACCAGTAGGTTACTTGCAGAATCGAGACCCAACCAGTAGGTTACTTGCAGAATCGAGACCCAACCAGTAGGTTACTTGCAGAATCAAAACCTAACCAATAGGCTTTTTGCAATCGTATTATTACGATCTTGCCAGTCAATAAAGCAGATCCTGTATTCTTTGTCATCTCAGACAAAACTAGTATAGCTGAAGTAACAGGCTCTCTTCCTCCTCTTTAACCAATACAATGGTGAGATCCTCTCAGCCAACATGCCAACCATCGCTGTAGTAAGATCCAATATACCAGAAGCCTCATCACCGTCAAGGCTGATAGCAATCCTATTCCGAGCAACATTGAGGGCCAATGTTGCAGCCGCAATCCTCGAGGATACTTTCAATAAACTAAAGAGGATGCAACATAAAATTATTGGGATACTGGGACAAGTGTAGAAGTCTTCAAGAGGAAACTGGACAAGTATCTCCATCAGGTGCCAGAGCAACCAGGCTGTGGTGGATATGTGGGGCTGCTGGCCACCAGCAGCAACAGCCTGGTTGACCAGGCAAACACCAGACGAGCCTGGCCCATGGCCGGGCTTCGGGAGTAGAAAACTCTCGAAACTGATCAAAGGTATATCAAAGAAAGGTACCTTGTACCTTCCCACAATGTGGATTAGGTTACAGGAGTATTGAATTTTATTAGCCAATCTCTTCAGTCTAATGCAGAGACAGTCAACTCCATCCTGAGGGACTGATTACCTCAAACTCGTCATCTTCCACTTTGCACTGGACTGAAGAAGCCACTGATTGGCGAAACGTTTCCAAAATAAAGATACCCAAATATTACACAAGTGTTACATTTCTGAACCATTTATTTACAGCAGTCGATCGAGTCTCTCATTTTCGAAAATGGTTTAAGTAAATCACAGCAGAGAGCAGCTGCCCTTGTCAACTGTTCCAAAAACTTTATCCACGTTTTACTTCACTAGAGTTGAAAAATTTAGGCCTATTATTATTATAATAAAAAAGAAGCGAAAATTTAGGCTTCTCGGATAAGGCATTCCGAAATTATAAACGAAAATCTTGGAGGAATTTATTGAAAGATCAATGTACCTAATATTATGACCATCCCGAGCATAAACTTGAAAGAAAATATATTAAACTTGAGGAAATTTAAAACGCAATAAAAAATTTTTTTTTTATTATTTCTCAGTTTTTTTTGCCCCCCAAAAAACTGTCATACACCTGAATATCATAACATTCCATTTCTTATCCAGAATATCATATCACATTTTATTTATCCAGAATATCATATCACATTTCATTTCTTATCCAGAATATCATATCACGTCATTTATCCAGAATATCATATCACATTTCATTTATCCAGAATATCATATCACATTTCATTTATCCAGAATATCATATCACATTTTACTTCTTATCCAGAATATCATATCACATTTAATTTCTTAATCTATCATAATGTTGCTCTTCTATTCTGTTTCAAATTCTTGATTTCATATTATTTATAAATTTGACAAATTAGCACCATTACAAAAATACTTCTATTTATGACACACCAGCGATTAGTGTGAACTCGATCAGACAAGACATTCCCTAGGTACCACATGAACACTTAATATATTAAAATAGGCAAATTAAAATTTATACAGCTCAAATAGAAAACCAAACTTTTTTTCAATGAAATGTCAAAGTATTTTACCCACAAAAGCATAATAAAACCCATTCTGGAAAAATACCTTCACTCTACCCATTGTCAGTAACGAATATCTTGTATACCTTGTATACAAGATATTCGTATACAAGGTATACCTAGTATACTTTGCTAAAATATAAAGTAATATACGTATTTTAATATTTTTGTGACCTAACTTATGTTTGCATAAATATTTCATTACGATTGTAACCTGATATAAATATGTAAATATTTAGTTACCACTAACTTGTTTAGCTATCAGAACTTTGCGGTCCAGTCCCTGGGCCCATTATGTGGCTCTGTAATGTTGAGGTACAGTCCCTGGACCCATTGTGTACCTCTGTAATGTTGAATTACAGTCCCTGGACCCATTATGTACCTCTAATATTTTTGACTGTTATCCACACCATGGGTATTGGGTGTATAATAAAGATTTTCAACTTAATTTATACAAACTTTCAATGAAGCGAACCAACACAAAGTTTGAAGCTTATCAGGAAAGTCATTCCCCCAGTAATTAATCAAAATCCAGATATGTCAGTAAATTTACAAATAACAACCACATTCAAAACTTACGAGGTCTTATTCTTCTTATGGAATGCATCGGTGTTTATATATTTTGACGTTTATCGGAAGAGAAAAGGAAACCAATATCACTGTTCATTAAATTAAAGTGGCAGATTGTGTCTAATTCTCACGGTACGGGTGAGGATTAAACTTGCGGCAAGCGAGTATTAAAACTCCAGGTCAGCGTGGAATGAATGGCTTGCTTTCTGGACAACACACTGTGACTGAACACTAAGCCACACAGAAGAGACCATACCTGGAGTCTACCTGGAGGGTATTCCGGGGATCAACGCCCCCGCGGCCCGGTCCATGACCAGGCCTCCCGGTGGATCACGGCCTGATCAACAAGGCTGTTATTGCTGGTCGCACGTAGTCCAACGTACGTACCACAGCCCGGCTGATCCGGCACTGACTTTAGGTATCTGTCCAGCTCCCTCTTGAAGACAACCAGGGGTCTACTGGTAATTCACCTTATAGCTGGTGGAAGGCTGTTGAATAGTCTTGGGCCTTTGACACTTAGTGTTTTCTCTTATTATACTAATGGCGCCCCTACTTTTCATTGGGGTACGTTGCATCGCCTTCTAAGTCTTTTGCTTTCGTAGGGAGTGATTCGTAGTTTTGTAGGGAGTGATTCGTAGTTTCGTAGGGAGTGATTCGTAGTTTTGTAGGGAGTGATTCGTAGTTTCGTAGGGAGTGATTCGTAGTTTTGTAGGGAGTGATTCGTAGTTTCGTAGGGAGTGATTCGTAGTTTCGTAGGGAGTGATTCGTAGTTTCGTAGGGAGTGATTCGTAGTTTCGTAGGGAGTGATTTGTAGTTTCGTAGGGAGTGATTCGTAGTTTCGTAGGGAGTGATTCGTAGTTTCGTAGGGAGTGATTCGTAGTTTCGTAGTAGGGAGTGATTCGTAGTTTCGTAGTAGGGAGTGATACGTAGTTTCGTAGGGAGTGATTCGTAGTTTCGTAAGGAGTATTCCCCGTTATGGTTCGTATTCCAACCATTCCAAGTTTTATAAAATAATTTAATGTGCAGAATTTTTTTTAACACATCGGCCGTCTCCCACCAAGGCAGTGTGACCACCAAGGCAGTGTGACCACCAAGGCAGTGTGACCAAGGCAGTGTGACCCGAGAAAGAAGAAAAACTTTCATCATTCACTCCATCACTGTCTTGCCAGAGGCGTGCTTACACTACACTTATAAAACTGCAACATTAACATCCCCTCCTTCCCACTGTACTTCCCACCTCCAGGACTCAAGTCCGGCTAACCTGTTTCCCTGAATCCCTTCACAAATGAAAATTTACCTCTAATTTTAAAAATAGGTTAGATAAATACACGAGTGGGTGTGAGTTGGACCTGACTAGCTTGTGGTACTAGGTCAGATGCCGTGCTCCTTCCTTAAGTGAATGTGACCTGACCTGACTAGGTTAAAGCATTGGCTTAAGCCAGTGGGAGAATTGGACCTGCCTGCAGTAGGCACTGCAGAAGGCCAGTAGGCCTGCTGCAGTGTTCCTTCTTTCTTAAGAAAGAAGCATCAGTCATTAAATACTGAAGTCACACAAAAGAGGCGAACTCAAAATATATTTAAAGTAATTTAACGAGAATAAACATTTAACAATGGCCAGGTTCATTAACTAGTGACACGTGACTAGTTTATAATGGATTTTTCGTCAAAATATTTTAATTTTAGTGGTAAACAAGAAATAGTCTAAAAAATGTGTCATCAACTACATATTTTAGCTAAAGATGTCAAAAAATCGTCTTCAACTATAGTGAAACATCGAAATATTCAATAATAGTTGTCCAAGTCGGGCCGAAACGTCATTATACGTTTCTGTTTTATATGTGCGGGTTACCCGTGTACTGTTACACCAGCCGCTCGGGTGACCGCTGCCCGGGTGACACGCGTGCGGCTACGTGACGACTCCGGTGACGGCTACCAGGTGACGGCTACCAGGTGACGGCTACGGGTGACGGCTACCAGGGTGACGACTGCTCGGGTGACGGCACCAGGTACGTACCAGGGTGACGGCTACCAGGTGACGACGCCGGTGACGGCTACCAGGGTGACGGCTACCAGGGTGACGGCTACCAGGGTGACGGCCGCCGGGACGGCTACCAGGGTGACGGCTACCAGGGTGACGGCTAGCCAGGGTGACGGCTACCAGGGTGACGCCCGGTGCGGCCCAGGGTAACGGCTACCAGGGTGACGGCTACCAGGGTGACGCTACCAGGGTGAGGCTCGGGTGACGGCCGGGTACGGCTACCAGGGTGACGGCTACCAGGGTGACGGCTACCAGGGTGACGACGGGTCGGCTACCAGGGTGACGGCTACCAGGGTGACGGCTACCAGGGTGACGGCCCGGGTACGGCTACCAGGGTGACGGCTACCAGGGTGACGGCTACCAGGGTGACGGCTACCAGGGTGACGGCTCCAGGGTGACGGCTACCAGGGTGACGGCTACCAGGGTGACGGCTACCAGGGTGACGGCTACCAGGGTGACGGCTACCAGGGTGACGGCTACCAGGGTGACGGCTACCAGGGTGACGGCTACCAGGGTGACGGCTACCAGGGTGACGGCTACCAGGGTGACGGCTACCAGGGTGACGGCCGCCCGGGTAACGGCTACCAGGGTGACGGCTACCAGGGTGACGGCTACCAGGGTGACGGCTACCAGGGTGACGGCTACCAGGGTGACGGCTACCAGGGTGACGGCTACCAGGGTGACGGCTCAGCCAGGTGACGGCTACCAGGGTGACGGCTACCAGGGTGACGGCTACCAGGGTGACGGCTACCAGGGTGACGGCTACCAGGGTGACGGCTACCAGGGTGACGCTACCAGGGTGACGGAAATCTACAGGGTGACGGGTAAATAGGTATGAGAAGGTGATAAATATAAGTACTAAAGGGAGTACCAAACATGGATAATTACATAGTAAGGGTGAGGAAGTGAGTACAGTATAAAGGTTAAGAATATAAACATAAATAAATAAATTTAAAAAATATTTAAAAAAAAATGAAATAAAAAAAAAAAATAATTAAAAATATAAAATATTTATAAAATAAGAATATAAAATGTTTAGAAAATAAATGTAAAATATAAAAATATATTTATAAAATATAAATATAAAATAAAAATAAAAATTTCAGACAACAGTATAACCGTCCCCCCTCCCCCCTCCCCTCCCCCCCGAGGACATAATATGACAAATGCCGTGTTTTCGGGCATATAAGACGCACTTTCCCCCACAAAAAGTCTTGGAAAATCAGCCTGCGTCTTATATGCTCAAAGGTAGGCTTTGTGTTACGCTTGAGCAGCTGTTTACTAAAGTTACGTTACAACTGTTTGGTAACAGTCTTATATAACCGTGCGCCTTATATGCTGGAAAATACGGTACATCTTAAAACGAACGTTTTCTGCCGAAGGTTAAAAAAATAAACGTTTGAGGCTGGGTTGATTCCGGAGAGAAACTAACGCTAGTTACTGAGAGACGCCTCGACGACAGTTTTGGAAGAACACACCGATTTTGTGACGACAAACTCCCCAGTGTACCTCTGTTCCAGGCCATTAACTGCGGAAGTGCTGTCGTAGGTAGGGACTAACTCTTTAAAAGCTCTCTCTCTCTCTCACTCTTTCTCCCCCCCCACTTTCTCTCACCTCCCACTCTTTCAGTTGAATCTACAGTTACCACCAAAAACATTAACATATAGATAATGTAGACACCACAGTGAAAATTGGAAATAAAACGTAAGCGCTTTCATGCGCTTACACACGTTTTTTCAGGCGTGTGTCAGCACCTGAAAGCGCCCCGGGTTTTATTTTCTGTTTTCAATTTGGTATTTTTACATTTTTATATATATATATATATATATATATATATATATATATATATATATATATATATATATATATATATATATATATATATATATATATATATATACAAATGTACTCGAGAAAACCAATAGTCTTTCCTAAGTAACTTTTGTTGTAAACGGAGAAACAAAAGAAGGGAATTTAGATTTTAAAGACAAAAGAAAAGTCTGGTCTGAATTTACCTCAGAGCTATTGGGAAAAATATAAAGTCACACTCTGTAGAGAACCTAACACCTTTACGGGCAACACAATGCTCCTGGGTGTAGCCGTTCCAATACCATTAGAGGAGGGGAAGGGGGGTGATGTGGGCGCGTATAGGGAGTTGGACCCCATTAATCAGCCCGGCCAACCCTAACACCCCGCTGGTGTCGCCCTCCAGACCATCTCATCTTCGTGAAAGCTCGGGGATTAGTTTCCACCAGTTCTGTGTTGCTAAGTTTACACGGTCTGCGATACCAGTTTCTTTTTATTTGTTTTTATTTGTCTTTTTATTTGTCTGAAGTGCTCAGCATAACAAGGAGCTTTCTGTATAGTAATACGTCATTGATGTCAGCTAGGTCTATATACTTCATAACTTGTACTTGTAGAAATAAAGATTATATTATTACATGTCAGCTATCACCATTTAATGAAAGTTACTTTAACATTTTTAGTTATCGTAGGTAATTTACACATGTTATTTATGTATAATAATTAATTTAACTGTATTTGTGTGTACCTGTACCTAAATAAAAATATTTATTTTATCCTCACGTATCATTTTACTCTAACAAACACATTTAAATATGCATGTTTGTGAGGAACTCACAGCTGTGTATTTACCGTATTTTTGAATATTCACGATATTAAATTTAAAGAACTAGACAAGTTTGAATATTCTTGCAGCATATTCATTGTAATATTTCACTTGCTTGTTTCTGAACATTAAACAAGATTCCAATTTTATTCTGCGAAAGCCAATCTTTAGCAAAACAACCTACGTCCAGTTAACTTGAGACCTCATGGAGAATTTATAGTCTGTTACCGTTAGTCAAATAGTTGTCAGTGGTAGACTAAAATAAAATTCAAGGCATTGTCGTACTTTTATGAAATGTGTAACTTGTGCTGGTCATGGGCATGAAATGGTAGACTCGATCTTCAGTCCGCTAAAATCAACCAGATTTCTGAACAAGTCAAGCTACTGGTGATCGCTGCCAAAATTCGGGCTTTTGGGATCGGGCATGCAGAGTCTGCAGTATATACTTACGTATTTCGTGCAAAACCCGGAGTTTGTTGTTCTCCAATAATGTGCCTCGAGTTCTTTGCCCAGGGAATTGAAGTTTCTCCACTACTCCTCCTCTTCCAGAGAAACTTGGCCTCTCTCCGACCCCTTCCTATACTTTTTTAATTTGCGCCATCCAATTACCAAAGACTTTTGGCTGATTTGTCCATTATGAGGGAATTGGACTCTCAATTTTGTACGATGCCTCGTATACTGTGTGTATTGAGAAATTTCTGTTCCCTTCAAATCCAATGACATTGACGCATGTTTTTGTGTGTGACAATTCCAGACACCTGCCTACTGGAAGACCTCTCTTCAGGGCTTCCACACACCTGCTGGCAGGTCTTTCTTCGTGGCTTCCTGACACCTACTAGAAGGCGCCTCTGCAGCGCTTCCAGAAACCTGCTGGAAGACCTCTCTGCAGTGCTTCCAGACATCTGCTGTAAAACCTCTCTTCAGGGCTTCCAGACACCTACTGGAAGGCGCCTCTGCAGCGCTTCCAGAAACTGGAAGGCGCCTCTGCAGCGCTTCCAGAAACTGGAAGGCGCCTCTGCAGCGCTTCCAGACACCTGCTGGAAAACCTCTATGCAGTGCTTCCAGACAATGCTAGGAATGGACTTGATTGTGCCTCAGGAATGTTACCAAAGTCACCGCGAATTTCAATTACTCTCGTGAAGCTTAGGAACGCTATTGAAGGGCGCCAAACCCATGTGGAATTACCCAGTTAACGTAACAGAATTACGACGTCAATGCTGAGGAAATATAATTGTGTGTGGACGCCCCATTTTTTCGACACACTGACTCCTGTTGTAAAATAATGAGCCTAGAAAAACGAATCTTGCTGTATGTGTTTCTGACACTGTAATTATGGAGCGTCATTATCCTTCATTCTAATTATTTTCAAGTCATTAAATAATGACAGAAAATAGCAAGCGCAGAATGATACAAACTCTTTGGGAGATCTAACTTAATGATCCATTTATTGTTTCATACAGGAATAACCCTTGTATAAGAGACTGAAATGCCCGACCTAGAGTTAATTTGGATTAGTTAATTTGAATACGTTTAAAACCCTCATAGTAGTATATCAGAGTTAAAAGAAGGTTCTGATTATATATGAGTTTTTAAGTGCCAATTTTCCCAATTTTGATTTTAAAATGACGTGTGTAACACCTAGGTATGACTTATAAGACATGTGCAACACTTAGTGTCTTTAAACCGAAACTTTTCACCTACACAGTAGGCTTCTTCAGTCGAGTACAGAAGAGTTAACAGAATCAGTGGAGATGTAAAGACGATGTAATCAGTCCATCACCCTTGGAGAAATAGTATTTGAGGGGGTCAGTCCCTCAGCCCCATGATCTGAAACTCTTCTCCAGGCTGAAGGACTGACCACCTCAAATGCTATTTCTCCATGGTTGGTGGACTGAATACATCTTTATTTAACTACTACACTGTTGCCTCTGTATTTGACTGAAGAAGTCTACTGTGTAGGCGAAACGTTTCAACAGTAAAAACAACCAACTGTTGCACATTTGACTTAACTTTCAACTTCTCGGTATTTTATACCATTTTTAACACCAGGAAAGGTTTTTCTACCAGTGGTTTCTACAGTCCCATTCCAGGTTTCTGAAACCCATTTCCCAGAATCCACACTCGATCTCTTTTTTAAGGGTTGTAATTCCTTGGCTGTATTCATGACTTACGGATCGTAATAACACAATTGTAAACCACGGAACGGGTAGGGCTTGAACCAATGGCCAATGATTCGCAAAACTTCAGGTCGGTGCGTTAACCAGTGGGCCAGCTGCCTACAATAAGATTCATCCAACTAGGTATATTTATCCCCCATAGGGAGGTAAGCATGGGCCACCACTGTAACCACAAATGCAAGTGGCTTGGTGTTTTGCAACTCACTTGTCATGGGTTTCAACCCCACCAGTACCTTGGTTTCTCTGCTTGTAGCCTGTAGGCTACACACCACCACCAGCATCAATGGGGTTAATTAGGCTATTTATACAGTGACTATTGTCCCCGTGGCAATGTTTTGAAAGCATACTACATCAGAAAATGAAAAAAAATGATGTGTAGAGCACGCAAGGCACACAGCTCTACTAATCCATTCAATAGCAGCTTATAATGGGCGTTATCAGTGGATAAGTACAATATAAAAGAGTGAGCTTATAGCTATTGTTCAGTCTGTTATAACTGCACGTGTATTACACAGAGCTTCCTCTCACAGTTGGGAAGCCACGTTAAACCTCACAGGAACCTACACAGATAAACCTCACATAGAAGACACTTATGGCGACGTTTCGGTCAGACTTGGACCATTGATGAATCACGGGTCTAGTTAATGGTCCAGGGATTAGAGTGGGACAGGCATTTGAGTAGGATTTTCAAGACTTGTTTCTTGAATAGCAATGAAAATGGGTCGAGCAGATATTTTTGTTGGTTTGGGTTTGAGAAGAACCTGCCTAGTATGGGCCAGTAAATCCGATGTAGTGTTTCCCCTTTCTTATGTTGGATCGAAACGTCGTCCTCCTTTCGGATTATATTTGTGTATTGTTCCAGTGGCAGGAATCTGTATGGAGAAGGTAACGAGAAAAAGCGATTCTCTTTAGTCTCTCGAATAACCATTTCAAGATATATCCAGTAATTATGTACATGGGAAATAATAATAGATGTATAAAAACTTGAATGAGGTTTAGTAGTGACTAATGTACAATGTGGTCAATATGTTGTACATCTAATTATGTACTCGGCAGAAATATCCATGTGAACCAATGACTGTCTAAAAACAAAAGAGAAGGAATGTAGATGAATGGTTCAGAGAACCGACAAATTGATAAATTAGACACATGTGCAACACTTGGGTATCTTTATTGAGGAAACGTTTCGCCACACAGTGGCTTCATCAGTCCATACAATGGAGAATGGTAAAGAACAGGAGGAGTTCGAGGTAATCAGTCCCTCATGTGTCTTTATCATTAGAGGTGCTCAGCCAAACTGATGCAGTAGGCTCTTCACCGTCAGTAGCCAACCCTTAGGGCTGCAATGTAACGAAGTGCAGTATAGAAGAGCATGGTGGGGCTGGTCTGACAGTGACAAGGGTTAAGGTATTGCGGAAGTCGGTACACCAGACAAATAGTGAGTGTGAGAAGGTGTATATCATGAGTCAGAGACAAATCTGTCACAGACAAGTTTACCCAAGTGATGGCAGAAGTCAAAATGTCAGGGACTAGTTTAGATACTCTTGTTCAGGGACTAGTTTAAACAGGTTCTCTTGTTCAGGGACTAGTTTAAACAGGTTCTCGTGTTCAGGGACTAGTTTAAACAGGTACCTTTGTTCAGGGACCAGCTTAAACAGGTGGTGAGAGAAGCCTGTATAACAAGGGCCACACCTCAACACCTCCACACAAACCAACAAACTTTAACGCCAAAATTTCAGTCCCTTGATAGAAACTCACAGCCAATGTCTAATAACTCTCACTAACACTATAGGCCCAGACGCACTGAAGATTACCAACACACTTCCCATAAATCAGCTAAGTATCAGATCTGCAGGAGCTTGGGAATGAGCTGAGGTAGGACAACAGCTCTTAGCCTGTAAATGAGCTGAGGTAGGACAACAGCTCTTAGCCTGTAAATGAGCTGATGTAGGACAACAGCTCTTAGCCTGTAAATGAGCTGAGGTAGGACAACAGTTCTTAGCCTGTAAATGAGTTGAGGTAGAACAACAGCTCTTAGCCTGTAAATGAGTTGAGGTAGGACAACAGCTCTTAGCCTGTAAATGAGTTGAGGTAGGACAACAGCTCTTAGCCTGTAAATGAGCTGAGGTAGGATAACAACTCTTGACCTGTAAAATTGATTTGTGTAAAAAATCAAATACAAATAGCCCGTGTGTGGGTTGGCCAGTGTTAGTGAAGGACGTCTCTACCTCCCATTTTACAACACATGGCTTACATCACTGCAATGTGCAATCCCCTCCTTCCCCTTTGTTCCCTCTGTCTTTACTCAGGATCTGACATCTGTTTTAAATGAGGAAGAATCTCCACCCAAGTCTCCATATACGAAAAACACTGAAAAACATGAACTAATAAGAGATTAGAATAAATAACTGATTAGTGTGCATGCTGATACATAAATATGTACAACTGTATGTGTAAGTAAAAGATGCTAGATGTTCTTGTTATCTTATATGTTTATGAGACAGAAAGGGCACCAGCAATCTTATCACTGTGTAGAACAATTACAGGTTACTATTTCATACATTTGGCAGGACTGTACCACATCCCTGGGTGGTTGTCTACCATGGTACATCCCCTTACTTCGTGCTATGGTATTACCGACTTCAATGAATGAAAATTCTAAGCATCAACCTCTGTCCGTCATTCAGAAAAATGAGACACTTGCATAACATCTGGGGAATATGTATTGACTCCAGGCCGAGGGACTGTTTCCCTAAACCAGGAGGCTCTTTTTTTCACCGTTCTTTTTTGTATTGGACTGAAGAAGCCACTAGCTGGCTAAGCGTTTCCTCAGTCAAGATTCCCAAATATTGCACAAGCGTTTGTTTTTCATCTTGTCGCTTTTCTAAACCACTTACATCACGTCCGTTATTCTGCTAGATACGTTCGTTGCAGTGCAACACATGCATTAAAGTGTGCAACACTTACGTACCGAAGTGTTGCACAAGTACCTTATCCATCAACCTTGTCGACACAGTACCAGGTTGCAGGTGTCATCTAGCGGTCGTGTTCGTGTTCCTGCAAACAGGAGACCAAATCTCTAGCTGCTTTACCTATTAATTGAAGATTGCGTCCCCCACGTGGAATGTTGTAAACACCCGCTCTAGCTGTGTTCCTGATGGGGCGGGTTGCCCTGCTGAATTAATTAATAGTTTGTGCAGGATCGCGACGCTCATGTCAGCTACCTGGAGTAGAGGGGTGACTGAAGGCTCTCTTCGACCGTAGGCTGAATGAATTAGCTAGCAGTAGTGGTGGTCTCTCTGGGATTGATTACGGTTCTGTGATGGAGAAACGGGTGTAAAATTACGACATGATGACACACGAATATGTACAGAGATCCTCTGTCAACGTTTCACCCATTAAAGGGGGCTTAAAAAAAAAAAGGCTGTCGCGTGGACGAAACGTTGACAACAAAGGATATCATAACACTGCTTGTGTGTATGTGTGTGTGTACTCACCTATTTGTGGTTGAAGGGGTCGAAACTCAGCTCCTGGTCCCGCCTCTTTACTGACCGCTACTAGGTCCTCTCTCCTTGCTCCATGAGCTTTATCATACCTCGTCTTAAAACTATGTATGGTTCCTGCCTCCTCTACATCACTTGCCAGACTATTGTGTGTGTGTCTTAAGACACTTTGCTCCTGCAGGAGAATGCATCGTATTCGGGAACCAGACAGACAATAATCTCTCACAGTATTGAAGATAATCACTGCTACACATCCTGAGGGCACCTAGAAAGTAATGCCCACCTTCCTCTTTCCACTGTAGTCATAGTAACGGTAGTAGTGGTGAATTAAGTCTTTATTGATGGGGTTTCTGTAGAATTTATATTTGGGTCAACATTATCTGTGAATATCTCCAGTGCATCACATATAGGAACAGATAAGTACACTAAGAGAAAATACAATAAGTGTCTGGGGCCCAAGACTGTTCAACAGCCTTCCACCATGCATAAGGGGAATTACCAATAGACTCCTGGCTGGAGCTGGACAGATACCTAAAGTCAGTACCCGACCAGCCGGGATATGATTCTTACGTTGGATTACGTGCTGCAAGCAGAAACAGCCTGGTTGATCCAATGGGAGGCCTGGTCTCACGACCGCGGGGGCGTTGACCCCCGGAACGACCTCCAGGTAGACATTAAGGAGAGCTTGGACTCACTTTGCAATGTCCTCTGAGTCCTGACGCTTCCGGCATTCCCAGTCAAGAGCAGTTTCGGTGATCTGGTAACAGAAGGAAAAACATAGCCAGAAAAGGTAGAAAGTTGCCCTATTCTTCCATTGTGAATTGAAAGGTTTACCACAGTTCGTCTGTAAAGGCTGAAACATCTAACACATTTTTTTGAAGGCAAAAACCGTACAAATCTCTCATTAAATACCAGGTCTATAACTCCTATAAATTACCACATGTAAATAGACCCTGTAAAATATCTGAAATGTAGGATTTGTTTAAATTACAAATCCATAATTCCAGTAAAGGCCTTTCAAACTGAATTGCACATCATTCATCAACTTCAGCATTGCAAAAATTATATTCACTGGTGGACGCTTGGTTCACAGGGAACGTAAAATGCCTAAGGAAATGGGACGTAATCAGTTATCCGGTGAATTGGAAGGCAGCTCCCGTTCCTTCTATCAGCCCATTACCATCACTTATAATAATGGTAAACAATAGAAGGCAGCTGCCGTTCCTTCTATCAGCCCATTACCATCACTTATAATAATGGTAAACAATAGAAGGCAGCTGCCGTTCCTTCTATCAGCCCATTACCATCACTTATAATAATGGTAAACAATAGAAGGCAGCTGCCGTTCCTTCTATCAGCCCATTACCATCACTTATAATAATGGTAAACAATAGAAGGCAGCTGCCGTTCCTTCTATCAGCCCATTACCATCACTTATAATAATGGTAAACAATAGAAGGCAGCTGCCGTTCCTTCTATCAGCCCATTACCATCACTTATAATAATGGTAAACAATAGAAGGCAGCTCCGGTTCCTTCTATCAGCCCCTTACCATCACTTATAATAACGTTACATAATACAACATACAATATCCTTCAATGTCATTAATCTTGATGGAACATCATACTGATACACAATACAACATACAGCCTTCAATAACACTTGCAATGAATGCAACACAAGAGTACTGAACGCTGACGACGATAAAGAAACGAAGACAAAAGTTAGTCATTGGGAGAGTACGATAACTTAGAAGTTATAAGGGATTAAAGAATAAAATTGCTGGCTAAATCTCAATGAATAAAAAGTGTTAATTTACATAATGCATGGGTACTGTATAATGCATTTATGTAAATATATTGTGTTTATACATTTTCTGTGCAGGTGTATGTTTGCACGCTGTGTGTGTGTGTGTGTGTGTTGCTCACACACACATGAGGTATGATGAAGCTCTTGGAGCAGAGAGCGGACCTAGTAATGACCAGCCAAGAGGGCGGGTCCAAGAGCTGTAACTCGACCCCTGCAACCACAAATAGGTGAGTGTACACACACACACACACACACACACACACACACACACACACACATGTTACCTTGTCATAAAACTCCAGTAGGTTTGTGACACAGGATTTTCCTTCCCTGAAACCGTGCTGGTTGTCGTTTATAAGCTTGTGTCTTTCTAGGTGCTCCACCACTCTCCTCCTGATGATCTCCATGACTTTGCATACTATACACACTGACTGTATAGTATGCAAAGTCATGGAGAAGATCATCAGGAGGAGAGTGGTGGAGCACCTGGAACGGAACAAGATTATAAACGACAACCAGCACGGTTTCAGGGAAGGAAAATCCTGTGTCACAAACCTACTGGAGTTTTATGACAAGGTAACAGAAGTAAGACACGAGAGAGAGGGGTGGATAGACTGCATTTTCTTGGACTGCAAGAAGGCGTTCGACACAGTTCCTCACAAGAGGTTAATGCAAAAGCTAGAGGATCAGGCACACGTAACAGGAAAGGCACTGCAATGGATCAGAGAATATCCTACAGGGAGGCAACAACGAGTCATGGTACATGACGAGGTGTCAGAGTGGGCACCTGTGACGAGTGGGGTTCCACAGGGGTCAGTCCTAGGACCTGTACTGTTTTTAGTATATGAGAATGACATAACGGAAGGGATAGACTCAGAAGTGTCCCTGTTTGCAGATGATGTGAAGTTAATGAGAAGAATTAAATCAGTCGAGGATCAGGCAGGACTACAAAGAGACCTGGACAGGCTACAAGCCTTTTCCAGTAACTGTCTCCTTGAATTTAACCCTGCCAAATGTAAAGTCATGAAGATCGGGGAAGGGCAAAGAAGACCGCAGACAGAGTATAGTCTAGGTGGCCAAAGACTGCAAACCTCACTCAAGGAAAAAGATCTTGGGGTGAGTATAATACCGAGCACATCTCCTGAGGCACACATCAATCAGATAACTGCTGCAGCATACGGGCGACTGGCAAACCTAAGAATAGCGTTCCAATACCTCACTAAGGAATCGTTCAAGACTCTGTACACCATATACGTCAGGCCCATACTGGAGTATGCAGCACCAGTTTGGAACCCACACCTGGTCAAGCACGTCAAGAAATTAGAGAAAGTACAAAGGTTTGCAACAAGACTAGTCCCAGACCTAAGGGGATTGTCCTACGAAGAAAGTTTAAGGGAAATCGGCCTGACGACACTAGAGGACAGGAGGGTTAGGGGAGACATGATAACGACATATAAAATACTGCGAGGAATAGATAAGGTGGACAGAGACAAGATGTTCCAGAGAGGGGAAACAGAAACAAGGGGTCACAATTAGAAGTTGAAGACTCCTATGAGTCAAAGGGATGTTAGGAAGTATTTCTTCAGTCATAAAGTTGTCAGGAAGTGGAATAGCCTAGAAAGAGACGTAGTGGAGGCAGGAACCATACATAGTTTAAAGACGAGGTTTGATAAAGCTCATGGAGCAGGGAGAGAGAGGACCTAGTAGCAATCAGTGAAGAGGCGGGGAAATAAATGGTATAAAATACCGACACAATGGAAAAATAAACACATAAGCAGTATAATGTGATCCTTTATTGACAACGTTTCGCCCACGCAGTGGGCTTTATCGAGTCACAGACAGATCTACCTGGAAAATGAGGAACATGCAGCTTTCTCCACCTGACCCAGCATTCTCCACCTGACTATACCCTATATATATCTCCATGTTGCTCATTTTCCAGGTAGATCTGTCTGTGACTCGATAAAGCCCACTGCGTGGGCGAAACGTTGTCAATAAAGGATCACATTATACTGCTTATGTGTTTATTTTTCCATTCCGAAGAGGCGGGGCCAGGAGCTATTACTCGACCCCTGCAACCACAAATAGGTGAGTACACACACACGCACACACACACACACCCACACACACACACACCCACACACACCCCACCCACACACACCCACCACACACACCACACACACACACACCCACACACCACCCACACACACACCCACACACACCCCACACACACACACCACACCACACACCCACACACACACCCACACACACACCCACACACACACCCACACACACACACCACACACACACACACCCACACACACACCCACACACACACCCACCACACACACCCACACACACACACCCACACACACACACACACACACACCACACCCACCCACACACACACACCCACACACACACACACAACCACACACACACACCCACACACACACACCCACACACACACCCACACACACACACCCACACACACACACCCACACACACACCCACACACACACACCCACACACACACACCCACACACACACACACCACACACACACACACACCCACACACACACACCACACACACACCCACACACACACACCACACACACACACACACACACACACCACACACACACCCACACACACACACCACACACACACACCACACACACACACACCACACACACACACCCACACACACACACCACACACACACACCCACACACACACACCCACACACACACACCCACACACACACACCACACACACACACACCCACACACACACACCCACCCACACACACACCAATTTTATAAAGAAAAAAACCAGGTCTGTGAGGCCTCCAGAGTAAATTAGAAAACTTGCATTAAATTTGCATCCAGCAACAGCACCCACCAACACTGGGACCTCCTGGCCAGAGTTCAAGCCACGCTAACTGTACTCTGCCTCAGAGTTCCGTAACTTCCCCGCTTATCATACATACAAGACTACATGAACCAAGGCCAGTGGAGTGAAAATGGTACAAAATTCAGACACCATTTAAAAAAACCCACAAATTTAGCATAATTTAATCAGTTTCCATTACATTGTCCTACAATATTTACTCGTATTTTCCGACATATAAGACGCACCTTTTTTCCTACGAAAAGTGTTCGTAGTCTTGTGTGTCTCGTATGATCGTGAGTCTTATATGACGGAAAACACGGTAGATGACACATTTATGCAATAACTGGGAATCTTTTTGTGGAGATATATAACCAATACAAAGAATTACCAGAGGCGGAGGAACACGCGTAGACGTTCTTGTTGTAGTTGTAGCAGTAGTAGTTGTTGTAGTAGTTAATGTTGTAGTAGCTGTTGAAGTAGTTGTAGTAGCTGTAGTAGTAGTAGTAGTTGTAGTAGTAGTTGTTGCTGTTGTTGATCAGACCCAGAGGAGGATAGTGACCTTAATACAGCAGAGGAGGATAGTGACCTTTGTACAACAGAGGATAGTGACCTTAATACAGCAGAGGAGGATAGTGACCTTAATACAGCAGAGGAGGACAGTGACCTTAATACAGCAGAGGAGGATAGTGACCTTTATACAGCAGAGGAGGATAGTGACCTTAATACAGCAGAGGAGGATAGTGACCTCAATACAGCAGAGGAGGATAGTGACCTTAATACAGTTGAGGAGGATAGTGACCATATCACAGCAGAGGAGGATAGTGACCATATCACAGCAGAGGAGGATAGTGACCATATCACAGCAGAGGAGGATAGTGACCTTAATACAGCAGAGGAGGATAGTGACCTTAATACAGCAGAGGAGGATAGTGACCTTTGTAAAGCAGATGAGGATAGTGACCTTTGTACAGTAGACAGTAAATAAGTCAAGACTGAGGGATTGAATACCTCCAGTCAAGACTGAGGGATTCGATACCTCCAGTCAAGACTGAGGGATTGGATACCTCCAGTCAAGACTGAGGGATTGGATACCTCCAGTCAAGACTGAGGGATTGGATACCTCCAGTCAAGACTGAGGGATTGGATACCTCCAGTCAAGACTGAGGGATTGGATACATCCAGTCAAGACTGAGGGATTGGATACCTCCAGTCAAGACTGAGGGATTGGATACCTCCAGTCAGGACTGAGGGATTGGATACAGACCCGTCTCTCGGGCTGCAGACCCGTCTCTCGGGCTGCAGACCCGTCTCTCGGGCTGCAGACCCGTCTCTCGGGCTGCAGACCAGTCTCTCGGGCTGCAGACCCGTCTCTCAGGATACACAAGTGTCTCTCAGGGTACAGACTGCTGATTCAGGGTGTGGGAGAGTGGTCCCTCTCAGGGAAGACGCCCTGAAAGGCGTCCTAAAGTAGGGAGAATTTATCCCTGGCTGCAACATGCGGGTGTGCCTGGGATGGGAATTTATTGCCAAGAGGATGAGTATGTGAGAACATAAATTTATTCCTCAGGTACATGAAGTGGTCGATGATTTATCAAGACTGGAGACAGGGAGAGAGAAGCAGAAGGAGACAGGGAGAGAGAAGCAGGAGACAGGGAGAGAGAAGCAGAAGGAATGGGAGACAGGGAGAGAGAAGCACGAGGAGAGAAGCAGGAGGAGAGGGAGACAGGGAGAGAGAACCAGGAGAGAAGGGAGGCTGGAGAAGAGGGAGGAAAGAGTGGAAGAAGGGAGGAAGGCAGATAAGGAGAGGCAGAAATGAAGGAGAGATGGAGGTAAGAAAGTAAAGGAAGGAATGAGGCAACAAAGGAAGGAAAGAGGGAGGGAAGCAAGAAAGACAGGACGGAAGGGTGGCAGGCAGGACGGAAGGGTGGCAGGCAGGACGGAAGGGTGGCAGGCAGGACGGAAGGGTGGCAGGCAGGACGGAAGGGTGGCAGGCAGGACGGAAGGGTGGCAGGCAGGACGGAAGGGTGGCAGACAGGACGGAAGGGTGGCAGACAGGACGGAAGGGTGGCAGACAGGACGGAAGGGTGGCAGGCAGGACGGAAGGGTGTACTGGAGATAGGTATCAGCCAGTGTGGTCCCACACCACCTGCTTGCCGTCTGTCCAGGCTTTAAGGGTGATACCATCTGGACGCTTATGGTTACCACCAGAGCTGCATAGTTGGGGTGGCTCCCTTATTGCTGGACATCCGGATGTTGTGAGGCTCCTCTTGATGTTATTAACCTCTTCATGTCTTGCAATCTTTCCCTCGGATCTACGGCACACAACACCATGGTACCCGAATCGGTCTGCTGATTCACTACCGTAAATATACCTGTTTGGCGAGAATAGGAGCGCCAAGGTGACGGGCAACACCAATTCAAATGGTCTGCGAGTCGAGACGTGTGCCAAGGGAGGAGTTGGGAATAACGAACAGGAAGTCCCCTGCATGAGGAGCTCTCAATGCTAGGAGACGGGATCTATCCTTCACAGACACACATTGCAGGATTGTTGAGGCTATATTATCCACTATTCGGCCATTCCAGTGTGACTGTAGTAGTTAAGGGGCGCAGGTCTGGTTTCAGAGCCTGTTAGATTATCCCAGATCCTGGCTCCGTCAATGAACTATAGGTCCTGGACTCCAATCTTGTCCCTAAGATGTTCAGGGAGAATCTCTGCTGCAAGCCCTCTGGATGCAATGCATGAGGACATAAAAGCAAGTAGCGCAATCTGTGATGACTTGCGGACACCAATGCCTCCTAGTCTGACTGGAAGTGTAGCTTGGTCCCACTGCCCATCTTCTAGAGTAAGGTTAAGTACTTTCGTAAAAATCTGCCTTAGGATACTGTCATATTCGTGCAGTATAGGGTTATCATACGAAGGTGCATATCTTAGGAAATATGTCATCCTGGGCATCGTGGGTGTCAGGATTGCCTATTCGTTGTTCCATCCTCCTGAACTCGTCCAGTTTCTTCCTGAGAACTGAGTCAGTGGCATCACTTCCCAGAGATGCTCCAAGCTAGACGCTATTTGTGGAAGCAATGACTGTTGATAATGGTAGTCTTGATCCTCACTGCGTCGATCACTTGTTGACTGGCAGAGATCGTTTCACACACACACACACACACACACACACACACACACACACACGTACATATACACATAGATGTGCACCCTTCTACATATATACAGTGTTACCTGGAGTCTACCTGGAGAGAATTCCAGGGGTCAACGCCCCCGCGGCCCGGTCTGTGACCAGGCGAGAGAGAGAAATTGATGTAAGTAACAACTCTTAGCTTGTAAATACTTAAGAACTTTAACCTAGCCTTGTGAAACCCTGTGTAAAAAAAATACCTCAGAAAATATCCAAAGTATTATCACCTGCATTTATTCTCCCTAAATACGTAGAATTTCTGCTGATCCCCTGATGTCAGCGGAACGGTAGAAATTCCTGCTAGAATTGTTGGAAATTCTTGCGTCCCCCGGGCTATTAGTTTAACTAGTATAAACGTTAGTAATCAAGAATGGAATTTTTAATGGTGTTGTCAGTGTTGGAGTGACAATGATCCCCCACGAAGGTAATGTGCGACACGAGATGGTGGAGGGGGTGTGTACCTAGGTCAGGTGTTAGGTCATTAAGGGCAGGTGACACGAACCTGGGAGGGAAGGCCAATGCCAGGTGGTAGGGTCATTAAAGCAGGTGACACGAACCTGTAAGGGGAAGCTACCTAATCCAGGTGTTAGAGTCATTAAGGAAGATATGAACCAAGGGAGGGGAAGGCTACCCAAGTCAGGTGTTATTGTCATTAAGGCAGGTGACACGAGGTTACCCAGGCCAGGTGTTAGGGTCATTAAGGCAAGAGCACGACACAGTGGAAAGGGAAATGTTGAATCATCATGAAGGATGACAGGGAGCAACTCACCCTGTTCCCACACACACACACACACACACACACACACACACACACACACACACACACACACACACACACACACACATCACACACTCACACACACACACAGAGCACATGACATCAGATTTAGCCCCAATCTTGATCCCAAATAGGATAAAACAGTTATGACTACGTTTCGGTCCGATCTAAACCATTTACAAGTCACACTAACATACGAAGATGAGGAAGCTAATATAGAGGAGAGGGGGACACAGACGTAAAGAGTAGATAAACTTCACTGATTTGCAATTAGTGTCGGAGCTGACAAGGTTGATCTACGAGTCGACACTTAAAGAACAATGAAAATGACCTTTAAAACAACACACTGAGACGTGATAATAACATTCAAGACGCACACTACTTGACAGTGAAGACAGTGAAACACACTCTGAAATTAGGTGATCAGCGACACTGGGAGCGTAGACGCAAGTTAAATATGCTAATAAGTCAGTGGGACGTTAGGTATATGGGTTAGAAATTTCAAGAATGGTTTTACCTTGTAGGGGATTCAGCACTCCTGGCAATATATATAAATATATATATATATATATATATATATATATATATATATATATATATATATATATATATATATATATATACACACACACGTATTAAAAAGTTGAGAAACAAAAACTACTTTCATTATTAATTCCCACAAATACTAACACACAAGTTAAACTAAGAAGTATCAGTGAGTTCATTAAGATAATTATACAGGAGGGCCCCGCTTTACAGCGCTTCGCTTTACAGCGCTTCGCTATACAGCGCTTCGTTTTACAGCGCCCCGCTTTACAGCGCTTCGCTTTACAGCGCTTCGCTTTACAGCGCTTCGCTATACAGCGTTTCGCTTTACAGCGCTTCGCTAATACATCAGTTTTCAATTATACCCATTCATTTATTCAGGCTACCTACAATATATTCACCACTCACTATAAGTACTAATATAATAATAATATAATATCTTTATTCCTACAAGTACATGTACAAGGTATACAGACCATAGCTGACATCAATGACATACTACTATATAGAAAACATTTCCCGAAAATCAGGTCAATTTTGCCCCAGGATGCGACCCACACCAGTTCACTAACACCCAGGTACCCATTTTATGCTGAAGGGTGAACATGGGACAGCAGGTGTCTTATGGAAACATGTCCTTAATGTTTTCCAGCCGTACCGGAGATTCGAACCTCTGACCTCAGTGTGTGAGCTGAGTGCGCTAGCGATCGAGTTACGGGACACGGAAATATTTTAAGGTAAGTAATGAGTACACTTAATATATGATAGTGTAAACATGTTATCAGGCTTTAATAGGCATTTTGAAAAAAAAAAAAGTTGTTTCACTTTACAGCGATTTTAGCTTTACAGCAGTAGCCCAGAAGCTAACCTGCTGTATAAGCGGGGCCCTACAGTAGCCTGGAACCTAACCTGCTGTATAAACCAAGATGGAAGCGGAAAGACCTAAAACATGAGGGAAGAAAGGGAAGGGAGGGAGGAAAGGGGTGAAGGAAGGGAGGAGGGTTTTTTCACTTGACACAGATTCGTCTCAAAGAACCCTGTATAATGAGATCCAAACAACCACGTCTTTTCGAGCCTTATATAACATGCTGTTCGTCTGCAGGGCCCATCAGGATCGCCTCTTTCCAAATACATATCTAAGTACAAGGCTCTTGACACCAGAGGGACACTACGAAATACTTCTCCAACCTAAATATAACCTGGAAATACAATAAGCAAGACAAGTTAGTAGGGTTAGTAAATTCCACACACACAGCTTCAACGAGAGGTACGACAGCGTTTACGAACCAGATAATCTATTAAAACACACATTTACAACTACGAGGCAGGAAGCGGCAACGCGACCCCCGCAATCACAACTAGGGAATTACACAAAAATTGTGCCCCTCTCTGAACGCATATTTTTAGCGATTATTATTAATTATGAGAAGCGCTAATCCCTCCGAGTCACATAAGATTAGGAAGTTATTCGCTATATAATAACGAAGAAATGTAATTAAGAAAATTCACCCGTTTTGTGAGAGATTTTGTAGTTCAAGATTTCCATTAACAATGTTATAATCCTTCAGATTTAGGTTAAGGATGCATTGATTAATATTAACAATAATAATTATATGACGAAATAATATAAAACTATAATATAATAATAATACTGATAACAAGTACACATATATGGGTCATCTAGCACAAGGATTGAAGGCTCAATCCTCCGTCTATCAATAAGATGATTGACTCGCTGCCTGTCTGATCTCACATAAATGAAAAAAAAAAAACTTGAAAATAAACCAAAATAAACTTGAGAAGAACTCAAACTCCCCCCTTCAAAAAAAAAAAAGCTCATGGAAAAAAATATACCAAGAAAATAAGACGGTAGATAGATAACAACTTGGAGAACTTAAGAACGTGCTGATTCTAACGTTCAGAAATGTACGCCAGAAATGTATGCCTTAGAAAACGAATGTCTTGAAATAGAGGGGGGATGATCAGGGGGGTTGACCTGTTTGGGCTGACTTGGGAGGGCTGACCTATAGGGACTGACCTGTTGGGGCTGATTTGGGAGGGCTGACCTATAGGGCTGAGCTCAGGGACTGACCTGTTGGGGCAAACTTGGGAGGGCTGATCTTGGGGGCTGAGCTCAGAAGCTGACCTGTTGGGGCTGACTTGGGAGGGCTGACCTAGGAGGCTGACCTGAGGAGCACAGAAAACATGCAGTATTAATCATGTATATTATTTCTCGTATTCAAGGTAAAGCTTTAAATCCGCAGGGGATAAACATCGACTGTGGAATGAGATTTAAAAAATCCACGGTACAGGTGGAGTTACAACCCATGGCAAGCAAGTCACAGTTGTGCCCCATCTAAACCTTCCTATGGTGTGTAAATATACCTAGTTGGTTGAAGGTTATTGTAGCCAGCTGATCCAGTTGTTAACGCACTGACCTGAAATTTTATGACTCACTCGCCATGAGTTTGAACCCCACCCGTACCCTGATTTGCTTACAATCGCATTATCACGATTTTCTAAGTCAGAATGAGGTTTAACATTGAAGGAAGAATGCGTAAATGAAAGCTGGAAATAACGAAGGAAGAATTCATAACACGAAGGAAGGGAATGATCAAAAAGGAAAAGAAAATGCGCGATATGAATGCAGGGAATGACGAAAGAATGTGAAACATGAAAGCAGGGAATGACGAAAGAATGTGAAACATGGAAGCAGGGAATGTCCAAGGAATGAAGAATGCCTAACACGTAATGAGGGAATGACCAAGGAAGGAAGAATACGTAACACGGAAGCAAGGAATGACCAAGGAAGAACGCAAAAGATCAAAAAGAAATCCCGCCCATGCCACAAAAATGCCTCTCTCCAGTATATATTACACAGAATTAAAATTAGAAATAGCCTTATCAAAGGTGTTTACCTTCTCGGGAGCCTTCCTGCCCCAGCAGCCATGATTAAAATTACCTTCGGGGTAAAACACGGAGTTTTGTGTAAACAGGTTTAGAAGGCTTCTTGAGTGAGCAAGGAGGCTTCAATCCCATTGCATGAGCAGCTCGGAAAACATCGCATGAAAACCAGCATTTGAAATTTTCCAGTTTCCTTCCAGAGAAAATATATGAGAGTTGAGAAAAGAGGCCAAAATCAATCTAAACTTTTCTCTAAGCAAGATTTACCAGGGTTAAATATTTAAGTATCGTATAAACCCTGGTTTAGAAAGGCAATTAAGTAAACACTAGGTCATATTTCTCAGCAAGGTTTATACCAATAAAGACAGGATATATACCCTCCGCCTGTATATATGTCTTACATCGGTATGTTAGAAGTGATCAATACCCAGGACCGAAACGTTGTGTGTTCCAGTGTTTGTTTATATGTCTTTCTAAACGAAGCTTTAAGTATGTATGTATGTGATGGAAGTTTTATTAAACTTGTGTACATAATTTACCAGTTTATTTACTATGCTCTTGAACACAAAGATATGTGCACATAGATATACATTATAAATGTTTTTACATGATGGTAGGATTGCTGGTGTCTTTTTTTCTGTCTAAAACACGCTGGATACCAGGTATATTTTGCTACTCCTACTTACACTTAGGTCACACTACACATGTGAACACACGTGTCGTGCCGAATAGGTAAAACTGGTCAATTAGCAAGAACTCATTTAAAATTAAGTTCTTTCTAAAATTTTCTCTTATACGTTTAAAGATATATATTTTTTCATTTATGTTAATGCAAAAATTAATAATTTTGTACCAAAAGAACCTTAGAAAACTTACCTAACCTTATTATAACAAGTGCAATTTAATTTAGCCTAATCCAACTAAATATATTTTAGATAAGTTTGCAATAATTTAATAATAAACAAACAGAATGAAACATATTTTTTTCGTTAGGTTCTTTCTTCTATGTTATTTGTGTCAGTCCTCAATAACTCGTCAGATTTCAAGTTTTTTTTTTAATAATTTCAGCAAAATTTAAAATTTGCACCAACTAAACCCACGGGTCCTCATCCATCTTGTAGAATGCATCATTATAAATTTGAACTCGATCGGAAGCAGCATTCCTTAGGTATTGAATGTAAAAGAATTCCGCTGTTTATTAAAACTGGCAAATTGGGACTTATGTCACCCAATAACAGCGCGATCATTTTACTGTGGCAACGTTTCGCTCTTCAGGAGCTTTGTCAAGCTGCATATCTGTCCACAGGACAGCTAGTTCCAGTTGACGAGGAGGTACTTGTACCTCCTCCCATGGCAGACATTGGTCGGAGACACTCCTTCGACAGGGAACCAAGGCCGGGCCACCTGTTGGAAAAGGCCCGGGCCGGGCGATTATACCAACGACTCTAGAACAGAACAGAATCCTTGCACTGATGTCAAAAATTAATTAATCCTATCTCGTAGGCTTTGTAGGCTGCCGCAATCCAAGCACTGAAAAAAATACCTCATCTATTATGCCTACCACAATCCCTGCAATGATGTTAAAACTAATCCATCTCTTATGCTTATTACAGTCCCGTCAACGTCAAAAAAAAATTAGTCTCCCACCTCTTACCTCTCATTCTCTGCACTGTCGCAGAAAAAAAAATGTAAACATATACCTTTGAACGTTTAGATGCTGATACCGTGGTATCAGGGAGCCAGGCGAGTGACATATCTCCACGGATACTTTGCATATCAGCAAGTACAGCGACTGTAGACTATGCTCAAGAGTATCGAGTTTATGGTAATGTATCTGATAGGGAATATTGAGTTGCACGCTTGGTGGGCCGGGCCAGCCAGGCATGCATGTTATGAGTCTCTCCAAATAGTTTATGTAAGCTTCATGGCTGCCTACTAACAGCTAGACAAACACTTGTTTACGTCGATTCCTTTTGGGAGATACACAGGGTGTTTCACTCGTAGGAGGCCCCGAGTTGGTACTCCCGTAGTTCCAGCTGTCTTGTTTGTATGTCTGTTGGTACTCCCGTAGTTGCAACTGTCTTGTTTGTATGTACTCCCGTAGTTGCAACTGTTTTGTTTGTATGTCTGTTGGTACTCCCGTAGTTGCAACTACGGGAGTACCAACTCGGGGCCTCCTACGAGTGAAACACCCTTGTACCTGGAGGCCTGACAAAGCTCTGAGAGCGAAACATTGCCACAATGAAACGTCGCATTAGTTGCACTTGGAGAGTGTTCTGGGGGGTCAGCGCCCCCGCGGCCCGGGTCATGACCAGATCTCGTAAGGTGTAAACTTTTTTTTAGAATTCACTCTGTACTAAACGAGGAAGTCTCTGACCTGGCATTTAACGAGTCCATGATTCACCTCGCGCTTAACGAGTTTCAACATGTGGCAGACTTGACGTTAATAGCCAGTAAACTAACACCTGTAAGAACACCTTAAGGCAGACACATGTCAATGCTTGCTTACCTCAGCTACGCACACCAGGTCATATATATCCTAAAAGTTATACACAGTGATTAAGGTCCATGTAATCAAGGGCCCTGTAATCAAGGTCCACGTAATCAAGGTCCAAGCAATCAAAGTCCAAATAATCAAGATCCAAATAATCAAGGTCCAAAAAATCAAGGTCCAAATAATCAAGGTCCAAATAATCAAGGTCCAAGTAATCAAGGCCCCATGACCGAAAAGTTTTCGGTCGGTATGGATTACCAAAATTAATATCAAACAACACCAACAGCAACTCTGTATTAAGTACCATTCATGTGATAGTCTGACACTTCTGCACGATAGTATCTTAGTACAAGGAATGTTTGCAGCATCTCAGACTAACAACTATTTGTAATGCTCTTCCACTAATGGACCCAGCTCACCTTTGACTTCATTTCCAGCTGCTACATTTCACTTTAATATACACAAGCCTCTGGTCAACTGCTGACATTTTAGGCTGAGGGACTGATCTTCTTAAACTCAGGGTGATGGACTGACGACATCTTAGTAGGCGCAGTGAGTCTTAGTCTTCAACAAGAGATGTTTCTGGGAGAGTGATTTATTTCTGTATATGACTGATGAAGGCTGCAGTGCAGACGAAAGGTTTTGTTTATAAACATTAATTGTGTTGCACATGTGTATTACTTTTCAACACCTGACGTTACTGGGGCTACCAGCAACACCTGGCGATGCTGGGGCTACCAGCAACACCTGGCGATGCTGGGGCTACCAGCAACATCTGGCGATGCTGGGGCTACCAGCAACACCTGGCGATGCTGGGGCTACCAGCAACACCTGGCGATGCTGGGGCTACCAGCAACACCTGGCGATGCTGGGGCTACTAACACCGGCGATGCTGGGGCTACCAGCAACACCTGGCGTGCTGGGGCTACCAGCAACACCTGGCGATGCTGGGGCTACCAACAACACCAGGCGATGCTGGGGCTACCAGCAACACCTGACGTTGTTGGGGCTATCAGCAACACATGGCGATGCTGGGGCTACCACAACACGCGATGCGTCGCATGCTGGGGCTACCACAACACCGGCGATGCTGGGGCTACCAGCAACACCTGCGTTGGGGCTACCAGCAACACCTGGCGATGCTGGGGCTACCAGCAACACCGGCGATGCTGGGCTAAACGGCGATGCTGGCTACCAGCAACACCTGGCGATGCTGGGCTACCAGCAACACCTGGCGATGCTGGGGCTACCAGCAACACCTGACGTTGGGCATAGCAACTGGCGATGCTGGGTACACACGCATCTGGACCAGCAACACCTGACGTTGCTGGGGCTACAGCAACACCTGGCGATCTGGGGCTACCAGCAAACCTGCGATCCTTCGGCTCCCAACACCTGCATGCTGAGGCTACAGCAACACCTGGCGATGCTGGGGCTACCAGCAACACCTGGCAATCGGCTACCAGACACTGGCATCACAAAACACTCTTGACCTTGCTGGCGATTTCAACACCTGACCATGCTGAAGCTATCATCACCTGACCATGCTGGCGATTTCAACACCTGACCATACTGAGACTATCAAAAACACCTGACCTTGCTGGCGATTTCAACACCTGACCATGCTGAAGCTATCAACACCTGACCATGCTAAGAACATAAGAAAGGAGGAACACCGCAGTAGGCCTGTTGGCCCACACTTGGCAGGTCCTTCACAAATCCAACCCACTAACAAAATATTTGCCCAACCCACTTTAGTTCTTCGCTAACAATAAGCTGTGATAAATCCACTAACTTATGTGCAAGTCCCACTCAAATCCAACCCCTCTCACTCATGTATTTATCTAACCTAAATTTGAAACTACCCAAGGTTTTTGCTTCAATAACTCTACTAGGCAGACTGTTCCACTCATCAACTACCCTATTTCCAAACCAATACTTTCCTATATCATTTCTAAATCTAAACATATCTAATTTGAATCCATTATTGCGGGTTCTCTCTTGGAGTGATACCCTCAAGACCTTATTTATATCCCCTTTGTTAATACCCATTTTCCACTTGTATAACTCGATCATGTCTCCCCTCATTCTACGTCTTACAAGTGAATGTAATTTAAGGGTCTTCAATCTTTCTTCATACGGAAGATTTCTAATACTATGAATTAATTTAGTCATTCTACGTTGAATGTTTTCTAACGAAGCTATCAACACCTGACCATGCTGGCACTCTCAACACCTGACCATGCTGGCACTCTCAACACCTGACCATGCTGGTACTCTCAACACCTGACCATGCTGGCACTCTTAACACCTGACCATGCTGGCACTCTCAACACCTGACCATGCTGGCTCTATCAACACCTGACCATGCTGGCTCTATCAACACCTGACCATGCTGGCACTATCAACACCTGACCATGCTGGCTCTATCAACACCTGACCATGCTGAGGCTATCAACAACACCTAACGACACTATATTATACAACTTGGGTCATAAACAACTTAAAATGTCGACTGAACAACAAGGAGAATATTGTCCATTAATCATAGTCTTCAAGTGGACGTTAATTACCTCATGTTAGAAGGATGGAGTGGAGCCTAGAAGGCTGGAGTGGAGGCTAGAAGGCTGGAGTGGAGGCTAGAAGGCTGGAGTGGAAGCTAGAAGGCTGGAGTGGAGGCTAGAAGGATGGAGTGGAAGCTAGAAGGATAGAGTGGAGGCTAGAAGGATGGAGTGGAGGCTAGAAGGATGGAGTGGAGGCTAGAAGGATGGAGTTGAAGCTCGAAGGATGGAGTGGAGGCTAGAAGGATGGAGTTGAAGCTCGAAGGATGGAGTGGAGGCTAGAAGGCTGGAGTAGAGGCTAGAAGGCTGGAGTGGAGGCTAGAGGCTGATGGAGTGGAGGCTAGATGGGATGGAGTGGAGGCTAGAAGGATAAAGTGGAGGCTAGAAGGATAAAGTGGAGGCTAGAAGGATGAAGTGGAGCCTAGAAGGATGGAGTGGAGCCTAAAAGAATGGAGTGGAGGCTAGAAGGATGGAGTGGAGGCTAGAAGGCTGGAATTGAGGCTAGAGAGGATGGAGTGGAGGCTAGAGGGGATGGAGTGGAGGCTAGAGGGGATGGAGTGGAGGCTAGAGGGGATAGACTAAGGGGGGATTGTAATGGGGATGGTGGAGAGAGGAGGAAGGAGTTGATGGAGGAAGTAGTGATGGAAGGAGAAGTGATGAAGGAGTAGATGGGAGGAGAGTAGTGAGGGAAGTAAGTGGATGGGAAGGAGGAGTGATGGGAAGGAGAGTAGTGATGGGAAGGAGGAGTGAGGGAAGGAGAGTAGTGATGGGAAGGAGAGTAGTGATGGGGAGGTAGGATGGGGAGAGTAGTGATGGGAAGGAGAGTAGTGATGGGAAGGAGAGTAGTGATGGGAAGGAGAGTAGTGATGGGAAGGAGAGTAGTGATGGGAGGAAGAGTAGTGATGGGAAGGAGAGTAGTGATGGGAAGGAGAGTAGTGATGGGAAGGAGAGTAGTGATGGGAAGGAGAGTAGTGATGGGAAGGAGAGTAGTGATGGGAAGGAGAGTAGTGATGGGAAGGAGAGTAGTGATGGGAAGGAGAGTAGTGATGGGAAGGAGAGTAGTGATGGGAAGGAGAGTAGTGATGGGAAGGAGAGTAGTGATGGGAAGGAGAGTAGTGATGGGAAGGAGAGTAGTGATGGGAAGATGAGTAGTGATGGGAAGATGAGTAGTGATGTGTATTCCTCCCCTTGTCCTCTCTACATTCCTGATTGAATGATGTGTAGTTTAAAAAAAAAACGTCAACACCTGAGTATTTATACAAAGACGTTTCGCCCACCTGGATTTTTTCAGAGACACGAGAAGGGAAACACATTATTAGAGTCACGTGGAGGAATTGCAATGACTGCTAGTATGCAACTTTCTGGTTATGAAATATGTGGTTGTTTACAGTTGCGGCTTGTGTGTTTATATATATATATATATATATATATATATATATATATATATATATATATATATATATATAAACGTGGAAAACGTAATTGACTGCCATAATTTTTAACTTTAAACAAGTTTTAGCTAAGAGATGTGCTAGATTTAATATTAGCAGATGCTAAAGTATTAGCAAAGAATAACCTTCTATTAACTAGCATGGTTACTCGTTCGTTTCAATCACCTCTCTGGCCTAATTTGCAGGGTGTTTCTAAGCGATGGACCCAGTTTCAAAGCAGACTGCTTTGAAATTGGGTCCATCATTTTGAAACATTCTGTATATTACTTTTTTCATAAGGGGATCGCTAAAATTGGGGAGAATGGGAGGTATACAGGTTTGATTCAAGGAATAGAGGCACAAGTTCTGTTCTTGGATCAAGAACTCCTAACCAGCATCCAAGAACCTCCACTGGGGGAATCTAATGTGTTCGTGATGAGATAAACTACAGCATCCTGAAGCCTTACTGGAATGAGTTACCATAGTAGCCTGGTCCAATTTTAAATAAAGATCCACACACACACACACACACACACACACACACACATGTACGATTAAGTTCCTGGAGCAGGGAGCGAGTGTGGACCTTGTGGACCTTGTAACGACCAACAAAGAAGAGGGGCCAGGAGCGACGAATCGACCCCTGCTACAAATAGCTAAGTACGTACGTACACGTACACACACAGTAAACATAATTAAATACCTGATCACGGTAACCGATCGTCAAACCTAAGACAATATTACGTTCCTACAACACAATGTGTTTACAAGACCCACACGACATGTCTAAGGCGTTATTAAACGTCTTCAAAACAATGAACGATATTATCCAGAAAAAACAGTTGCCCACTTTAAACAATGCGTGGATCACATTCAAACAATGCTAAACATCATGCTGCAAGAAGAGTGAATAGAGTTTACACTCAGCATAGAATTTACAAGGAATTTCCTGGTGACAGTCCGTTCAACTGCTCCAGCTGTGGGTCGTCATATGACAGACCTGCGTCAGGAAACACTTGTCCTGTTTCCTGACCAACCTAATCTACACAACTCAAAAATAAAAACGCGTAGGACTCCTGTACGCATTACTAAGAGTACTTAATATTAAGCTACACAGAAACATAAACTCGGAAGATTAATTGATCTGTATATTTCGACCCTCTTCTGGGATCCTCTTCAGCAGAAAGGGATCGAAATACACAGACCAATTAATCTACTGAGTTTCTGACTCCATGTGGGCTACTACTGAGCACTGACAAGTGTTCATTAAACTTCAGTAATCCATTAAAAAGTGTGTTTATTTTTATCTACACATCCATGGAGTTCCCACATTACTGGAAGTACACAACACAAACACAGGTAAACAAGACACCTGGGTAACTTTTCACTGCTGAAATGTTTCTCTTCCATAAGCTGCTTCAGTCTAATACAGAGGCAATTTTCACAGTGGAGATAGTGGAAGAAGTGGAAAGCTATAATGAAAATGGTTTTGAAAAACCCTTTAAGTTGAAGAATCAGGCACCTGTGCAACGTTTGGGAATCTTTGTTGAGGGAACGTCTCGCCAGCCAGTGACTTCTTCAGTCCATCACAGAGAAAAAAAACAGTGGAAGATGATACATAATTCTTTAAACACCCAAAACACAGCATTCCTTCCTTCAAGTCACCACCAAAACCAACATATTACGTAGGGGAAGTGGAATATTCAAATGGCTTCAGGAAGAAATCCAAATATTCTTCCTCGAAGCCTTTTTATCCACTTCTCCGAGGCTAAGGGTCCCACAATTCGCTCCAGAGGTGGACCCCATCCTAACGTAATATATATCTCAATATTTCCTACGAGGGTAATGACGTTTTTATCAACAACCTCAGACTATACATTCTAAGTTAGTCGAACAAGACCGCAATCCAACTTCACAGGAATTATTGCTGGCTATTTACAAAAACTTCTACCACGATATTCAAAGGACTTGTGGCATTTAGATTTAAGAGTCATCACTCCACATTTTATCTTCCCGCTGCGTGAAGTTCAGACAAGAGACGCCCTCACAAGCCGCCATAAAACAAGGAGACTTCATGAATATTTAACACACAAGTGTGTGACGTACACCCAGGTGGGTACCATACGCTGTTACAAGGATTTATTCCTGTCTCTCGGGTAGTCTCCACAGCATGAACCTCGGGTAGTCTCCACAGCATGAACCTCGGGTAGTCTCCACAGCATGAACCTCGGGTAGTCTCCACAGCATGAACCTCGGGTAGTCTCCACAGCATGAACCGCGGGTAGTCTCCACAGCATGAACCTCGGGTAGTTCCCACAGCATGAACCTCGGGTAGTCCCCACAGCATGAACCTCGGGTAGTCTCCACAGCATGAACCACAGACAGCAACCAGTAACTTTGTACAGCCAGCAACCAGTAACTTTGTACAGCCAGCAACCAGTAACTTGGTACAGCCAGCAACCAGTAACTTGGTACAGCCAGCAACCAGTAACTTGGTACAGCCAGCAACCAGTAACTTGGTACAGCCAGCAACCAGTAACTTGGTACAGCCAGCAACCAGTAACTTGGTACAGCCAGCAACCAGTAACTTGGTACAACCAGCAACCAATAACTTGGTACAACCAGCAACCAGTAACTTGGTACAGCCAGCAACCAGTAACTTGGTACAGCCAGCAACCAGTAACTTGGTACAGCCAGCAACCAGTAACTTGGTACAGCCAGCAACCAGTAACTTGGTACAGCCAGCAACCAGTAACTTGGTACAGCCAGCAACCAGTAACTTGGTACAGCCAGCAACCAGTAACTTGGTACATCCAGCAACCAGTAACTTGGTACAGCCAGCAACCAGTAACTTGGTACAGCCAGCAACCAGTAACTTGGTACAGCCAGCAACCAGTAACTTGGTACAGCCAGCAACCAGTAACTTGGTACAGCCAGCAACCAGTAACTTGGTACAGCCAGCAACCAGTAACTTGGTACAGCCAGCAACCAGTAACTTGGTACAGCCAGCAACCAGTAACTTGGTACAGCCAGCAACCAGTAACTTGGTACAGCCAGCAACCAGTAACTTGGTACAGCCAGCAACCAGTAACTTTGTACAGCCAGCAACCAGTAACTTTGTACAGCCAGCAACCAGTAACTTGGTACAGCCAGCAACCAGTAACTTTGTACAGCCAGCAACCAGTAACTTTGTACAGCCAGCAACCAGTAACTTTGTACAGCCAGCAACCAGTAACTTTGTACAGCCAGCAACCAGTAACTTTGTACAGCCAGCTATCAGTAACTTGCACAGTCAGCAAACAACACACACGCAGCAAACAAACAATAAACACGCAGCAAACACAACACACGCAGCAAACACACACGCAGCAAACACAACACACGCAGCAAACACACACGCAGCAAACACAACACACGCAGCAAACAAACAATAAACACGCAGCAAACACAACACACGCAGCAAACACACACGCAGCAAACACAACACACGCAGCAAACACAATACACGCAGCAAACAACACACACGACCAGCCAAAACACACACAGAGTGTGTGTGTGTTTGTGTATTTTCATATATAAACACAGATATCCGCCTCGATGTATATACTTTGAATTAGTGAGTATCCTTGAGGGGATACCAACAATAAAACTCGATATACATCAAATTTCTTCTAACCTCACAACGATAACAAACACATTAAGTAATAAAAATTCTAAAATATGAATTCACTAATATAAATTCCCTAGATGCCATTTTGGATTTAATTGAATGCTGGTTGAAAAGTGGACAAAATAATGGAGTGGAGTTCAGCCTACAAAGGGTTGAAGAGCCTTTGATTCACATACATTACATCATGATAGATTTAAATTGATGGGGTAAAGAATTCGTTTTTAAAACTGTTATACAGCCAAAATACACCGATGTATGTGGAGAAAAAGACACTTGTGTATAGTTAAGGTTATTTATTGAAGGAAATCTCTGGCCACAAGCAGTTTCTTGGCTACTGATGTAGAGATGGGAATGTTGTAGGGTGTCTGGTTGTGAGTGTTGTAGCAGGATGACAATAGTGGTGGTTGTGGTAGTAGTGGTGGTTGTGGTAGTAGGGGTGGTGGGGGTAGTGTTAGTAGTATAGTAGTTGTGGTGGTGGTAGTGTTAGTAGTAGTGGTTGCAGTATAGTAGTGGTAGTAGTATAGTAGTGGTGGTAGTGGTAGCAGGATAGTAGTAGTGGTTGCAGTAGCAGTATAGTAGTAGTGGTAGCAGTATAGTAGTAGTGGTTGCAGTAGCAGTATAGTAGTAGTGGTTGCAGTATAGTAGTGGTAGTAGTATAGTAGTGGTGGTAGTGGTAGCAGTATAGTAGTGGTAGTAGTATAGTAGTGGTGGTAGTGTTAGTAGTAGTGGTAGCAGTATAGTAGTGGTGGTAGCAGTATAGTAGTGGTGGTAGCAGTATAGTAGTGGTGGTAGCAGTATAGTAGTGGTGGTAGCAGTATAGTAGTGGTGGTAGCAGTATAGTAGTGGTGGTAGCAGTATAGTAGCGGTGGTAGCAGTATAGTAGTGGTGGTAGCAGTATAGTAGCGGTGGTAGCAGTATAGTAGTGGTGGTAGCAGTATAGTAGCGGTGGTAGCAGTATAGTAGTGGTGGTAGCAGTATAGTAGCGGTGGTAGCAGTATAGTAGTGGTGGTAGCAGTATAGTAGCGGTGGTAGTGTTAGTAGTAGTGGTAGTGGTGGTAGTAGTAATGGTGGTAGTAGTGCTAGTAGCAGTAGTAATAATAGCAGCAGTAGAGGTAATAATGATGTAATATTAGAGGATATATTATCACTAGAGGTAACTGTACTAGATGTACTAGTACTGGATGTGCCTGTACTAGATGTACTAGTAATGGATGTGCCAGTACTAGATGTACTAGTACTGGATGTGCCAGTACTAGATGTACTAGTACTTGATGTGCCAGTACTAGATGTACTAGTACTGGATGTGCCAGTACTAGATGTACTAGTACTTGATGTGCCAGTACTAGATGTACTAGTACTGGATGTGCCAGTACTAGATGTACTAGTACTGGATGTGCCAGTACTAGATGTACTAGTACTGGATGTGCCAGTACTAGATGTACTAGTACTTGATGTGCCAGTACTAGATGTACTAGTACTTGATGTGCCAGTACTAGATGTACTAGTACTGGATGTGCCAGTACTAGATGTACTAGTACTGGATGTGACAGTACTAGATGTACTAGTACTGGATGTGCCAGTACTAGATGTACTAGTACTGGATGTGCCAGTACTAGATGTACTAGTACTGGATGTGCCAGTACTAGATGTACTAGTATTAGATGTGCCAGTACTAGTGGTTATAGTGCTAAAAGTAGTAGTACTAAAGTTAATAGTACTAGAGTACTAATACTAGATGTAATAGTGCTAGATGTAATAGTGCTAGATGTAATAGTGCTAGATGTAATAGTGCTAGATGTAATAGTACTAGATGTCATATAGTGCTAGATGTAATAGTGCTAGATGTAATAGTGCTAGATGTAATAGTGCTAGATGTAATAGTGCTAGATGTAATAGTGCTAGATGTAATAGTGCTAGATGTAATAGTGCTAGATGTAATAGTGCTAGATGTAATAGTGCTAGATGTAATAGTGCTAGATGTAATAGTGCTAGATGTAATAGTGCTAGATGTAATAGTGCTAGATGTAATAGTGCTAGATGTAATAGTAGTATTACAGCTGTGATGAGATGGGTAGAATTTGACAACATTTTGTCAGCAAGGGTCAGTAAACCTCCTGCAGTGCTCTTCAATACACCGTTCACAAATCAGATAAACCATTGTACAGGTGGGGGTCGAACTCGCGGCAAATGAGTCTTAAAACTTCAGGCCAGAGTGTAAACCACTGGGCCAGCTGGCTACGAGTTCAATCCCCACCCATACTGTGGTTTGTTTGTATAACGATTTTGAGTCGTAAATTAGACACTTATACAACACTTGGTATCCTACCTTTATTTTTGAAACGTTTTGCCATCCAGTGGCCTCCTCAGTCCAATAGAGAGAAGATTGGTTGAAGATCAGAAGGAGTTTGAGGTAATCAGTCCCTCAGTATATTGGTTCTTTGTATCATTTATCTACACACTACACATAGTTCTGATCTAGGTATCACGAAGGTATCTGAAGAATTTTTTCCTGGGTGTTTTACCGACAGCAAACAGGGGGCGGCCTCTATACTCTTAGGCTCTCGTCATTTTTCCTGGATGACTGACTTGGCCTCACTGAACTTCGTAAGGTATCCAACGTAGTTTCAGTATTGGGTATATGAATTTTTGCTGTCGTAACGATACTGGCGTTCTTGGGCTCGCTGATCCCACGATATTTTCACCGTGGTTATTTTGTTTACTGTGATCTTATTGTGTTATTATGCTTGCTCTGGTGACGAGTCGCTCTTGTTTTACCATAATTTTTGAAGGGGTGGACCGGTAAGCCAGCGGAAGGCCTCGGTCAGGTGACCATAAGCTCCAACGGGGGGTCATCATCTGTCTAAGACCCGCGTCAGGAAACACTTGCCCTGTTTCCTGTCGAATCTTACCTAACCTAACTGTTGTTTTCGTGACAAATTTTCAACTCGTACAGTCATACCTACTGGAGTACTCTATACTGTAATTAACTAGGCCTGTTTATGCCCACATCCAGGCCTGCTTATGTCTACACTTAGGCCTCTTTCGGTCCACCTATAAAAGAATTAACTTAGAACAATATTAAAGATATCTCCTTAGGCTTGAGGAGGACTGAATGGATAAATCCTTGTACAGTAAACAGCACAATGATGGTAATGGAACTGTTTTTGAAGAGTAAGAAACGTGCAACATGACTGAAACGTTTCGCTTACAGACTTAAGAACATAAGAATGGAGGAACACTGCAGAAGGCCTACTAGCCCACACAAGGCAGGTCTCCATCAAAACCACCACCACAAAAGAATTCACTCCCGCACCCACGACACCAATCAAACCCAGCCTCCCCCATTCATATAGACGTCCAATCTTCCCTCAAAGCCACCCAAGGTCCCAGCCTCCACCACCTCACTCGGAAGACTATTCCACGCATCTACAACTCTGTTCGAAAACCAGCACTTGCCCATGTCCCCTCCAAATCCAAATCTATCCAATTGAAATCCGCCACTTCTGGCTCCCATCTGGTTCGATATCCTCAGCATTTCATCAATATCTCCTCTGTTCATGCCCACCATCCACTTGCACACCTCGACGACATCTCCCCTCATTCCACGTCTCTCCAGAGAGTGGAGACTCAACGCTCCAAGTCCACCTTCACACGGGAGACTTCCTATACTGCAAATCATTTTAGACATTCTTCTCTGCACGCTCTCTAATGAATCCACATCCATCCTGTAGTAAGGAGACCAAAACTGAGCTGCATAATCCAAATGAGGTCTCACTAGTGATGCACAGAGCTGCAAAACAACTCTTGGACTTCCGTCGCTTACACTTCCTGAAATAAATCCTAGTAATCTGCTAGCCCCGTTGCGCACACCCAGGCACTGCTGTCCCGGCCCCAGACCCCCGCTCACCACGACTCCCAAGTCCCCCTCACATTCTGCATGATCAAGCTCCACTTCACCCAGTTTACAAACTTGAGGGACACTTTCATTACCAAGGACCAGCACCCCACACCTGTCCACATCGAACTTCATCTGCCACTCCTCAGACCAAGACACCAACTTGTCCAAATCCTCCCGGAGCTCACTGGCATCCTCCTCAGAACGAATCATACGGCCCACCTTTGCATCATCAGCAAATTCACCCATGTCACCTGCAATTCCTTCATCAAGGTCATTTATGCAAACTATGAAAAACATTGGGCCCAAAACTGATCCTTGTGGAACGCCACCAGTGACCAATCCCCACCCAGATTCGACCCCATCAATGGAAACTCTCTGCTTTCCATTGGTAAGCCATGCCTGTAGCTATCCATGCTAGAACTCCACCTCCTATACCATGAGCTGCCACCTTTCCCAAGAGTCTCTTGTAAGGCACTCCATCGAAGGTCCCACTGAAATCCAAGTAAACCACATCACACTCCTTATCACCGTCCACTGCCTCAAATGTTTCACTGAAAAACGTCAGTAAATTTGTCAGGCAGGAACGACCTCTCGTGAACCCATGCTGAGATTCATTAATCAAATTATGTTCTTCAAGGTGACTTCTAATAATATCAGCTATAATTGATACTAATAATTTGCCTACTATATACAGAGGCAGCAGGTATGATAGCGAAGTAAAGATGTCATCAGTCCATCAACCTTGGAAATATAGTTCTTGAAATGATCAGTCCCTCAGTCTTGTAGTAGCAGTTTTGAGGGGGTCAGTCCCTCAGCCTTATAGCAGCAGTTTTAAGGGGGCCAGTCCCTCAGCATTATAGTAGCAGTTTTGAGGAGGTCAGTCCCTCAGCCTTATAGTAGCAGTTTTAAGGGTGTCAGTCCATCAGCCTTATAGCAGCAATTTTAAGGGGGTCAGTCCTTCAGCCTTATAGTAGCCGTTTTAAGGGGGTCAGTCCCTCAGCCTTATTGCAGCAGTTTTAAGGGGGTCAGTCCCTCAGCCTTATAGTAGCCGTTTTGAGGTGGTCAGTCCCTCAGCCTTATAGTAGCAGTTTCAAGGGGATCAGTCCCTCAGGATTATAGCAGCAGTTTTAAGGGGGTCAGTCCCTCAGCCCTACAGCAGCAGTTTTAAACGGTCACTTCAACTGTTTACATTCCTGGTACACGTAACACAATAACCAGCACTGGACGTCTCACATACACACACCGGGAATCCTCTTCCATTATTTCAATGGCTTACGGTAATAATTCACTGAAGCCGGGGCTGCAGGCGACATTTTGACATGTTTTGAAGTCTGAGAACCTCCAGTTCCTCACAAGACCTTCTCATTAATTTCAAGAATAAGATTTTGTGATTAATTTTAATCAGAGGTAAGTGCTTTACCAGGAGAGGGTGGTGGTGGTGGTGTGGTAGTAGTAGTAGTAGTAGTAGTAGTAGTAGCAGCAGCATTATTAGTACCATTAGCAGCAGCAGCAATAGTGGTCGTTGTGATGGTAATAGTAGTAGTAGTAGTGGTGGTATAGCAGTAGCAGCGATAGTACCAGCTGTAGTAGCATCGATAGTACCAGCTGTAGTAGCATCGATACTACCAGCTGTAGTAGCAGCAGTAACAGTAGTAATAGCAGCATTAGTAACAGCGTTAACAACAATAGTAGCAGCAGCATTAATGGCAACATCACTATTAGTAGCAGCTTTAACAGCATTAGCAGCATTAAAAGCATTAGCAGCATTAACAACATTAGCAGCATTACCAGCATTAACAGCATTAAAAGCATTAGCAGCATTAAAAGCATTAGCAGCATTACCAGCATTAAAAGCATTAGCAGCATTAAAAGCATTAGCAGCATTAACAGCATTAGCAGAATTAACAGCATTAGCAGCATTAACAGCAACAGTCTTGTATTACCACGTAAATTTTCCACACTCAAAACGAAACATAAAATTATTTCACTCAAAGAGGGAAGCACTAAGCCCGTAGGGGTAACAGTGCTGTGTGGGAAAGGTAAGCGACCAGATTCGATCCGAGGAAACGGAAAGGTCCATTCACTCGGATCAAGAGCCCTTCCCTTAGCAGATAGAAAATTTAGTGAAAGCTGATGTGAGCAGCGATGTGAAGCATGTTTCACTGTCATGTCAATAGTGATACACGTGAAGCATGTTTCACTGTCATGTCAATAATGATACACGTGAAGCATGTTTCACTGTCATGTTAATAGTGATACACGTGAAGCATGTTTAACTGTCATGTTAATAGTGAAACACGTGAAGCATGTTTCACTGTCATGTTAATAGTGATACACGTGAAGCATGTTTAACTGTCATGTTAATAGTGAAACACGTGAAGCATGTTTCACTGTCATGTTAATAGTGATACACGTGAAGCATGTTTCACTGTCATGTTAATAGTGAAACACGTGAAGCATGTTTCACTGTCATGTTAATAGTGATACACGTGAAGCATGTTTCACTGTCATGTTAATAGTGATACACGTGAAGCATGTTTCACTGTCATGTTAATAGTGATACACGTGAAGCATGTTTCACTGTCATGTTAATAGTGATACACGTGAAGCATGTTTCACTGTCATGTTAATAGTGATACACGTGAAGCATGTTTCACTGTCATGTTATTAGTGATACACGTGAAGCATGTTTCACTGTCATGTTAATAGTGAAACACGTGAAGCATGTTTCACTGTCATGTTAATAGTGATACACGTGAAGCATGTTTCACTGTCATGTCAATAATGATACACGTGAAGCATGTTTCACTGTCATGTCAATAGTGATACACGTGAAGCATGTTTCACTGTCATGTCAATAGTGATACACGTGAAGTATGTTTCACTGTCATGTCAATAGTGAAACACGTGAAGCATGTTTCATGTAAACAGTGAAACAAATGAAGCATGTTTCATGTCAACAGTGAAACAAATGAAGCATGTTTCATGTCAACAGTGAAACAAGTGAAGCATGTTTCATGTCAACAGTGAAACAAGTGAAGCATGTTTCATGTCAACAGTGAAACAAGTGAAACATGTTTCATGTCAACAGTGAAACAAGTAAAGCATGTTACATGTCAACAGTGAAACAAGTGAAGCATGTTTCATGTCAACAGTGAAACAAGTGAAGCATGTTTCATGTCAACAGTGAAACAAGTGAAGCATGTTTCATGTCAACAGTGAAACAAGTGAAGCATGTTTCATGTCAACAGTGAAACAAGTGAAGCATGTTTCATGTCAACAGTGAAACAAGTGAAGCATGTTTCATGTCAACAGTGAAACAAGTGAAGCATGTTTCATGTCAACAGTGAAACAAGTGAAGCATGTTTCATGTCAACAGTGAAACAAGTGAAGCATGTTTCATGTCAACAGTGAAACAAGTGAAACATGTTTCATGTCAACAGTGAAACAAGTGAAGCATGTTTCATGTCAACAGTGAAACAAGTGAAGCATGTTTTGTCAACAGTGAAACAAGTGAAGCATGTTTCATGTCAACAGTGAAACAAGTGAAGCATGTTTCATGTCAACAGTGAAACAAGGGAAGCATGTTTTATGTCAACAGTGAAACAAGTGAAGCATGTTTCAAGGGGATAATGCGTCACTGGCTAAGATTTATGCTAACAGGATTTTATGAAAATTTTCAGGACTGTGATTTATTTCCCCAATGATTTTTCCCGGCACAAGAGGGGAAATTTCCCGACTGAAAAAATGTTATTTGTTCCCTATGAAAGATTTAATATACGACTTTTTTTTCCAAATCTCTCAAAGAAAGCACTAGATAATTTTTGAGAATATATATTATGGGATAAATATGATCGTCATGTGATGAATTCTGGGTGATGAGTTTATTGATAACTGTTAGAGTAATGGATGAGGGATGAGTTATGGAGTCATCACAGTGATGATATTGTTGCCACCACTACTACTACTACTATTAGTAGTAGTATCACTAGCAACACCACACTCCACTACCAGCACTAACATCCTCACTCATCCTTCAGAGTACAGGTACTGTACTTCCCACCTCCAGAACTGTAACATCCTCACTCATCCTTCAGAGTGCAGGTACTGTACTTCCCACCTCCAGAACTGTAACATCCTCACTCATCCTTCAGAGTACAGGTACTGTACTTCCCACCTCCAGAACTGTAACATCCTCACTCATCCTTCAGAGTGCAGGTACTGTACTTCCCACCTCCAGAACTGTAACATCCTCACTCATCCTTCAGAGTACAGGTACTGTACTTCCCACCTCCAGAACTGTAACATCCTCACTCATCCTTCAGAGTACAGGCACTGTACTTCCCACCTCCAGAACTGTAACATCCTCACTCATCCTTCAGAGTACAGGTACTGTACTTCCCACCTCCAGAACTGGAACATCCTCACTCATCCTTCAGAGTACAGGTACTGTACTTCCCACCTCCAGAACTGGAACATCCTCACTCATCCTTCAGAGTACAGGTACTGTACTTCCCACGTCCAGCACTGTAACATCCTCACTCATCCTTCAGAGTACAGGCACTGTACTTCCCACCTCCAGAACTGTAACATCCTCACTCATCCTTCAGAGTACAGGTACTGTACTTCCCACGTCCAGCACTGTAACATCCTCACTCATCCTTCAGAGTACAGGCACTGTACTTCCCACCTCCAGAACTGGAACATCCTCACTCATCCTTCAGAGTGCAGGTACTGTACTTCCCACCTCCAGAACTGGAACATCCTCACTCATCCTTCAGAGTACAGGTACTGTACTTCCCACCTCCAGAACTGTAACATCCTCACTCATCCTTCAGAGTACAGGTACTGTACTTCCCACCTCCAGAACTGTAACATCCTCACTCATCCTTCAGAGTACAGGTACTGTACTTCCCACCTCCAGAACTGTAACATCCTCACTCATCCTTCAGAGTACAGGTACTGTACTTCCCACCTCCAGAACTGTAACATCCTCACTCATCCTTCAGAGTACAGGTACTGTACTTCCCACCTACAGAACTGTAACATCCTCACTCATCCTTCAGAGTACAGGCACTGTACTTCCCACCTCCAGAACTGGAACATCCTCACTCATCCTTCAGAGTGCAGGTACTGTACTTCCCACCTCCAGAACTGTAACATCCTCACTCATCCTTCAGAGTACAGGTACTGTACTTCCCACCTCCAGAACTGGAACATCCTCACTCATCCTTCAGAGTACAGGTACTGTACTTCCCACCTCCAGAACTGTAACATCCTCACTCATCCTTCAGAGTACAGGTACTGTACTTCCCACCTCCAGAACTGTAACATCCTCACTCATCCTTCAGAGTACAGGTACTGTACTTCCCACCTCCAGAACTGGAACATCCTCACTCATCCTTCAGAGTACAGGCACTGTACTTCCCACCTCCAGAACTGTAACATCCTCACTCATCCTTCAGAGTACAGGTACTGTACTTCCCACCTCCAGAACTGTAACATCCTCACTCATCCTTCAGAGTACAGGACTGTACTTCCCATCCAGAACTGGAACATCCTCACTCATCCTTCAGTGTACAGGCACTGTAATTCCCACCTCCAGAACTGTAACATCCTCACTCATCCTTCAGAGTACAGGCACTGTAATTCCCACCTCCAGAACTGTAACATCCTCACTCATCCTTCAGAGTACAGGTACTGTACTTCCCACCTCCAGAACTGTAACATCCTCACTTATCCTTCAGAGTACAGGCACTGTACTTCCCACCTACACAACTCATTCCAAACTATCAAGACTTGAACGTTAACTAAACCACTAAATTATTACATAATTTCTACAAGAGTAAACTAATCTACAGGGAATTATTTCCATTAAAATATTTCCAAGAATTAATCCAGGAAAAATACGGAAATTATTTCTATATTAAAGATGAAGCGACAATCTCGTGCTATACAGCACTTGGGAAATGTTAGGCAATCAAGTTTGATCCCAAGAAGGGGAGGGCAGCTCCATTACCTCCTTATAAAAGCTTCTGGGGTTAAGAGTCAATAGGGTCACAGCTGGTGGTCGCTGACACAAACATGTTACAGAAGTGTCGTCTGTGAGAGCTACGTATTGTAAGCCTCATAGGCGAGTGGTACAGCGCTAGACCTGCTACTATTTGCCAGGGCCACGGTTCGAATCCCCGTCCATTATTCTATTTATTCATTAACTATCGTTTATTACGACAAACGACTATATTGTAATGATTTTTAGTTCACTTTTTTTTTTGTATTTCTTCGTTTATATATTTATTATTTTGACTCAGCATTTATACTGTTGTTTGGAGGAATTTATTGAATGTTTTATTGCTTGCTTTTTTAAATTCCGCTTTAAATATTAATGTGTAAGTGTACCTGTGTTCATGACTGTGTGGTTGTCTTTGTGACTGTGATTGTGTGTGTGTGTGTGTGTGTGTGTGATTGTGTGTGTGTGTGATTGTGTATGTGTGTGGTTGTGTGTGTGGTTGTGTGGGGGCGCGTGACTGCTTGTTTGTGGTTGTATGTCTGTACTCATTGGTGGTTACAGGGGTCGAGTCGCAGCTCCTGTGTTTGAGTGAGTGCATGTGTACGAGTCTTTTCATGTGCATTTGTTTTGTGTGTGTGTGTTTGTGTGTGTGTTTGTGTGTGTGTACTCACCTATTTATGGTTGCAGGGTTCGATCTACAGCTCCTGGCCCCGCATCTTTGCTGGTCGCTACTAGATCCACACACTGCTCCAAGAGCCTTATCGTACCTCATCTTAAAGCTATGTAACAATCCTGCCTCCACTACATCACTTTCCAGACTGTTCCACTTCCTGACTGAAGGCTGAAGAAATACTTCCTAACATCCCTGTGAAGGCCACAGTTTTTCCTCGGTATTTATTTTACGTCGTCTCGACCCAATTAGTAACTGACACCAGTCTTTCCACCTGCCAGTTACCCTCAAGACAGGTGACTTGATAGCAACTGGCTCTTCACACTACAAATACTGTTAATACTATACTAATACTATATTACTACTAATAATAATGCTATTAATATTACAAATGTTATTAATACTACTACTACTATTAATACTACTACTAATAATAATAATGTACTCTGAAGGATGAGTGAGGATGTTACAGTTCTGGAGGTGGGAAGTACAGTACTTGCACTCTGGAGGATGAGTGAGGATGTTACAGTTCTGGAGGTGGGAAGTACAGTACCCGGAGATGGTGAGATTCAGTTCTAGAAAGTGGAATAGTACTTGCACCTGGAGGATGAGTGAGTGTTACAGTTCTGGAGGTGGAAGTCAGCTCACCTGAGGATGAGTGAATGTTAGTCTGAGGTGAACCTGCACTCTGAAGGATGAGTGTTAATGTTGCAGTTTTAACTAGGTACTGTGTAAGCATGCCTCTGGCAAGACAGTGATGGAGTGAATGATGATGAAAGTGTTTCTTCTTTTTCGGGTCACCCTGCCTAGGTGGGAAACGGCCGATATGTCAATAAAATTAATAATTACTTTTTACCATTTTTAACAACCTCTCTCATTTCATTCCTCAGGAAATCAGAAAAATCTTTCTATCAACGACTCAATGGAACGGAAAAAAATCCTTTTTATCCCCCAATCTCCTAAGAATTTCTGAGTGTCGTTATTAGCACGATTTTCTTCAGCTAAATGACAGTGTCTTTCAAATCTCTTTGGCAATTCTTGGAAAAGAAATTCTTTTGCAAATTTTTTTTTCTTTTTATTTTTTTGCAAAAATTTCTTTGCCAGAGAAATTGGTCGTTAAGATATGGAAGAGCATGTCTGCTAAACTTTATCTCTGATGTATTTATAACTGGATGTCAATACAGTAGGTTATACAACATTTAATGCAGCAGGAAATAATGCATCAGTAGGGCTATTGGCCCATGCTAGACAAGTTCTTCTTAAACCCAACTGTTTTTAATTAATGCAACCCATAGTATATATATATATATATATATATATATATATATATATATATATATATATATATATATATAGTGCCGAATAGGTAAAACTGTTCATTAGCAAGAACTCATTTAAAATTAAGTTCTTTCTAAAAATTTCTCTACGTTTAAAGATAATTTTTTCATTTATGTTAATGTAAAATTTAATAATTTTGTACCAAAAGATCCTTAGAAAACTTACCTAACCTTATAATTACAAGTGCAATTTAATTTAGCCTAATCCAACTAAATATATTTTAGACAAGTTTACAATAATTTAATAATAAATAAATACAATTAAATGTATATTTTTTTCGTTAGGTTCACAATGATTTTTGCGAAATTATTGCATAACCAAATTTTCTCTTGCCTTATTCGGCAAGAAGAGCCTTGCTATTTAAGCCAAAATATCAAGTTTTACCTATTTGTCACGTGATTCTTATAGGATTTGGTAGTCCTGTGGGTTAAAGTGTCATGTGGTTTTCGCTTACCATGAGGGTGGCCAAAACAACATGAATACTAATACACTACACAAGTGTTTATATAATACTGACACGACAGCTCCGCCATGTTACGTATGACGTCTCGGCATACTAGTCAACTCTATAGGCTGAACAGACAGGTGGCACTGGGTGAATCTATACAATAGCAAACACATAACTTAGAACTAATCAAGATTAATCTTACTATCACACTTCTTGAGTTAATGATTCAAAGAGAATTTGAATTGATCTTGAGATAATGCATTATATATATATATACATATTACAATTACAAATTACAATTTTGATATTTGATATTTGATTGATCAATCTACATTCATGCACTCAACGGATTCTGAGGAAGAACAAATATTTACAGGGAAGAAGTTTTAACAGAAAAGATAAACTCGGCGCACACGGGTTATACTGTTAAAACTCAGAACTCGGAGAGAACTTGAACACACAAAAATCTTACTAGATACTGGAAATCTGATAACAAAACACACAGTCAATAACTCTAATTTTCTATATTTAGCTCATGACTTATAATCACTTTCCTACTGAAGGAATGAACAAACTCGGTTGAGTTGATTAACTTATAATCACTTTCCTAGTGAAGGAATGAACAGACTCGGTGGAGTGGAAGGGTCTCTCCCCGTCTGAAATAGTTAGCTAAATAACACAAAGTATGAGCAAAGGAGAACGGCTCTCACTATCTCTTACTGCAGGTAATAATTGCTCGACACACGACACTTTACTCTGCAAAGGATTACTGTCAACTGGAAAGATCACTATCTGGAACACAAGGGACAACAACTGGCACTCTAGTGAACACACTAGCAACAGAAACGGCTTTCTGCAATTGCTTTTGCATCAGCGAGAGACGCTATAACTCATTCAAGTAGTCTTTCTTCAACAAAGCGTCCCCTGGAGAGGAACTACTACTTGAACTAGCAACATTGCAAGGATAGGCTCAGCGCTCAAGGCTGTCCGGGATACCTCCGGCACCCTAGGCATCTGAACGCTATCTTGCATGCAAAATATTGTAGGGGCTGAATTCCAGACAGGAGTGACAGCAATACTAGTGCCTTGACCGCTCGGCAACGTTAACAAATAAAACACATACTATCTACAAGAACTAATCTGAACTTCACATTCCGCATCACTCTGGCAAATCTCTGATACAAGCTGGGAGAACAAACACATTGCTCAAAGGCTAGAGACTGTCTTTCAGTCATTAAGGGACTATGAGAACTGTTTACTGTCTCATTATCATTATAACTTTGAATAGCAGTACACACAGTATTATCGCAAGAATTTACTTGAGCTTCATTGCCTTGACTGGCAGCAAACACATAGTTATCACTTGAATTTACTTGAGACGTGACTTCGAGCAAATGAACGAGAATTTAAATGAAAGTAAAATGAACGCAAGTATACAGCACAATATAGCTTAACTGGTAGGAATTATTTAACAATTCTGCATAAGTAACACGAATAATTGCACAATAACACTAAAGAAAAGATAACTCACTGGAAATTGACTTGGCAAGAAAAATCAACACATTAAAAATGAAAAACAATCTAGCTTTAACTTGAAGTAACTGCAAGATGAGTTTTCTTTTCTTTTAAATATCAATAAAAATTGTAACACATTAAAAAAAAATTAAATACACAATTAAATCAAATTCAATAATGATTATAGCAAGAGCAACAATCTGATGAAACAAATCACTAAAAAAATGAGAATTGCACAAAACAATTGAATTATTCACTGGCAACAAATTAAAGCAACTTTACTGCTTAAATCACTGAGAAAGTTCACTGAAATATTACTTATTACTCTTAGGAGAATGACAGTTACTTGAACATTTAAGTAAACACAATAAAAATTAATAAAAGCAAAAGTGAATACTGTGAAAGTTAAATCACACAAAATCAGTTTCAGAATTGTTCAATAGTTAAAATTACACTGGGAAAAATTATTAGCACACAACAAAGATATCAGAATGAATTAGTTTGAACACTCTTACTCTTAATTGCAAGCAAAGCAACTCAATGAAGCAGTTACTAAAACAATTCACTAAGAACACTGACTTTAATCAAACTTAAGAGTGAATTTGTTCAAAAAAAAAAAAAAAAAGAAAAACACTTGGAAACAAAAAACAATTATTGACAAGAAAATTATATTAACACTTACAAGAGCTGGGGTGCAATAGCATCAAAGACACGTAACTGACTTACAGTTTCATAAAAGGTAATTTCGGTATTCTTATCAGAAGGAATTGAGATCTTCAACAAAAATTATAGGACTAGTCTGTAAAATGAAGGCACATTAGCACTTATAAAATAATTAACAGGTACACAAAACAATATTGGGTGCAATGGGAAGAATTACACTGACTGCAATACACAAGAATTAGCAGGAAATTACTGGGAAAAGGTTAAAAATTGCTTGGAGAGGAGCAACAACAATTTATATATTTACTGGAGCAAGCAAAAATTAATTACACAATTAACATTAACAAACAAGGGTAAATGATTAAATGATAACTCTGTGACAGAACATTTGGTGGAACTCACATTAGCGGGTATTGTGACATCACACGCAAAGGGACCAGCTGTATAAGCTAAGATGAATACTAATACACAACACAAGTGTATATATAATACTGACATGACACGAATCCATGGCTAGTCGCAGCAGTGTTATCGCAGTGTTGTTATTGTCTTCACACAAGACTCGACTCTCTACCCACACCAAGGCTCGACTCGCTACCCACACCAAGGCTCGACTCGCTACCCACACCAAGGCTCGACTCGCTACCCACACCAAGGCTCGACTCGCTACCCACACCAAGGCTCGACTCGCTATCCACACCAAGGCTCGACTCGCTACCCACACCAAGGCTCGACTCGCTACCCACACCAAGGCTCGACTCGCTACCCACACCAAGGCTTCACTCGCTACCCACACCAAGGCTTCACTTGCTACCCACACCAAGGCTTCACTCGCTACCCACACCAAGGCTTGCTTCCCTATCCACACCAAGGTTTGATCCACTACCTACACCAAGGCTTGACCCACTACCTACACCAAGGCTTGACCCACTACCTACACCAAGGCTTGACCCACTACCCACACCAAGGCATGACCCACTACCCACATCAAGGCATGACCCACTACCCACACCAAGGCATGACCCACTACCCACACCAAGGCATGACCCACTACCCACACCAAGGTATGACCTACTACCCACACCAAGGCATGACCCACTACCTACACCAAGGCATGACCTACTACCCACACCAAGACTTGACCCACTACCCACACCAAGACTTGACCCACTACCCACACCAAGGCTTGACCCACTACCCACACCAATGCATGACCCACTACCCACACCAAGGCATGACCTACTACCCACACCAAGGCATGACCCACTACCCACACCAAGACTTGACCCACTACCCACACCAATGCATGACCCACTACCCACACCAAGGCACGACCCCAACTTCACCCACACCAAGGCATAACCCCCGCCACCCACACCAAAACCTCCCCCAACACCCCACCATCAGCCAAAACCCAACAACCGCCCCACAAACCCACAACGAAACACCCATCAACGCAGCATAGGTCAGGCAGTCATGCAAAATTCATGACATACCGAAGGTAAACACACAGCCTGACACCCGCCAGGACTACAAACACTGCTGCAACAGAATACAATGTGAAGGCAGTAATTTGCACCAGCACTGTCAACACCAGGATGGATAGCGGTGTCGGGAAGGTCGTCACGATATTTCTCACTCGATTTGCATTACCACCAAATATGCGACTAGATAAAGGCACCTATTTCTTTCGCTCGATTTAGATTAGGTATCCATGGATAGGGTTTTGTTTCCTATTTTTTCACTAGTTGTGGATTAGGTCTCCCTAAATAGGCGTATTCTTTTTTGCCTATTTTTCGCTAGATTTGGATTAGGTATCCCCAAATAGGTACCTTTATTTTACCCATTTAGATTTCGTTTACAACTCGAGAATGCCTCATCCGATCGACATAATTTTTTCAAGAACGGCGTGCAGTAATAGGGAAATGGGTCAGGTAAGTATCAGCATGTGTGGTTGCCCTATCTATGGTCATTGATCTATAAACCATTCTAGAATTCTTAAAAAAAGCCGGTCCAGTAACTTTAGAATAACTCTTCCGATTGATTTCAAACCTTCAGCACAGGTGAACCCTGTAAAATAGAGTGGATTTTTCTTCTCGTTAACTCACATTACAACTAATTGAATATTCTACTTCTGAATGATAATGATATTCAACTGATAATATGGCTTATGAACAGTATGGGACCCACTAAGCTTAGTCTGCATAAATATATATGGCTTGATTTCGTGCAATATCTAGAGAATGGATCTTCTGGTTGGCATCAAACTTTTAGCCCTAGTGGATTATCTTGAATGGATAATTTATATTTATAAGTTTAAATAAATTATTTAGGTATAGATACACGTAAGTACAATTATCATTTATAGTCTAAATTATTCAGAATAATCGAAAAAAAAGGTAAAACCAAGAGACTTATTTCCATTGTATCAGTTTTTAAATGACTGAAAAATGCCTAGCAACCGTTTACAGCCTTATGGCGGGGGTCAGCCCTTTGGCAAGGGCACCGTGACTTTTTCAATTCCATTTGACACATTTCTGGCACTCAGATTGCAGCCCGAGTGCCAAAACACCTCAGGAGATTCTCTGAAATTGTATCGAACCCCTATCTGCCTTAATTATATATTACCAAATGGTTAACCCATTATTAATGATCGGTAATTTTTTGTAAATATTGTATTTTTTATGAAGATGTGACATAATGTGGTTAATTGCTGGCTAGATTTACTACATAACATGTAAGCTCTGTTCGTGTCGAGGTGGAGCGGGACTTAGTGAGCGCGGCGTACAGAATATGCTCGGAGAAGTGGCTTTATATCCTGCAGTCAGGGGAGTAGCAGCAGCAGGAGGCGGAGTCAACATTAAACAAATCCATGTGTTGAAAATCAGATACATATGCAACGTCTGGGTATCTTTATTGTAGACGTTTCGCCATCCAGTGGCTATCAATACAAATTTAAGGACATGAATGGAAGACAGAACTATATACAAAAGATGAGGTAATCAGTCCCTCCCTGGAGATGGTGTGTAGAACACCGTAGTCGTGAAGAGGGACTGATTACCTAGTCTTCTATATATATTTCTTCTGTCTTACATTCATGTCCTTGAATTTGTATAGATAAAGTCACTGGATGGCGAAACGTCTACAATAAAGATACCCAGATGTTGCACCCGTGTCTAAATTTAATCTTGTCGATATTGTAGACCATTCATGTTCAAATTCATTAGTGTATAGGAATATATGAAAGGAGGAGCACTACAGCAGGCCTACTGGCCCATATTAGGCAAGTCATTCTCAAACCCAAGAGAATGAGTTGGGCGAATATTTTTGTTAGTGGGTTTGGGTTCGAGAAGGACTTGCCAAGTATGGGCCAGTAGGCTTGCTGCAGTGTTCCTCACTTATGGACAAAATGTGGCAGTGTCTGCCTTTTTAAGGATAGGTACGGTTGAGCTCTTAGGGGGGAAAATAGGTAAAACTAACCGATATTATCTTAAAGAGCGGGGGCCAAGAGCTATGAATCAACCCTTGCAAACCCAGCTAGGTAAGTACAAGCCACCGTAACATACCCTCTACTCACCTAGCTAGGTGAGTACAAGCCACCGTAACACACCCTGTACTCACCCAGCTAGGTACAAGCCACCGTAACACACCCTGTACTCACCCAGCTAGGTGAGTACAAACCACCGTAACACACCCTGTACTCACCCAGCTAGGTACAAGCCACCGTAACACACCCTGTACTCACCCAGCTAGGTGAGTACAAACCACCGTAACACACCCTGTACTCACCCAGCTGGGTACAAGCCACCGTAACACACCCTGTACTCACCCAGCTGGGTACAAGCCACCGTAACACACCCTGTACTCACCCAGCTGGGTACAAGCCACCGTAACACACCCTTTACTCACCCAGCTATGTGAGTACAAGCCACCGTAACACACCTTGCACTCACCCACCTAGGTAGGTACAAGCCACCGTAAAACACCCTGTACTCACCCAACAAGGTACAAGCCACCGTAACACACTCTGCACTCACCCACCTAGGCACAAGCCAATGTAACACACTCTGCACTCACCCACCTAGGTACAAGCCACCGTAACACACCCTGCACTCACCCAGCTAGGTACAAGCCACCGTAACACTGCACTCACCCACCTAGGTAGGTACAAGCCACCGTAACACACCCTGCACTCACCCAGCTAGGTACAAGCCACCGTAACACTGCACTCACCCACCTAGGTAGGTACAAGCCACCGTAACACACCCTGCACTCACCCACCTAGGTACAAGCCACCGTAACACACCCTGTACTCACCCAGCAAGGTACAAGCCACCGTAACACACCCTGCACTCACCCACCTAGGTACAAGCCACCGTAACACACCCTTTAACTCACCAGCATAGCAAAGCGTATATTAAAAACACAAATATTCTAATATATACATCAATGTTGGAAGCGGCGTCAGGTGGGCGTCATGTGTCGCAGAGTATATCTTGCAGAATTGGAATATTTTTCAATACTGAGTGTAGTCTAGTGCAGATTCGTATTGCAGAATTTCCATTTGCTGGCAGCGTGGAAACGTGAAGTTTTAGCGATGAGCCGTTCTCTGTATGAGGGTAATGTATATTCGTACAGGTATATATGAATAAGCATGAGTTCTTGCCGGAATTTTTGTCCGTTTTGTTTGTGTATATATGCATGTTTTTTTTTTTCAAAAGAGACGAGAATGTCAGAGTTGAGGGATGTGCCTGTGTCTGTCTGATTACTTATTTTAGTAACGCAAGCAAAGGCAGTCTCGTGGTAAACGTTTTAACAAAAAAAATGCATATTTTGTAACAATGCTTTGGCAAACTCCTGCCTGGAGGTCGAAACGTTGCCACAATAAAATGTAGCCTTAGTTGCACATTGAGCACTGTATATGGGTTTGGCAAATATGACTCAGGAAATCGTAATGACACGATTGCAAACAAACCATACCACGGGTATGGATAGAACCCGCGGTCAGAGAGTCATAAGACTCCAGACCAACGCGCTAGCTACTGGACCAGCTGGCTACAACAAGATTCATCCAACTAGGTATATTTATACACCATAGGAAGGTTGGCATAGGCCCCACTGTGACCTTCCTATGATGTATAAATATACCTAGTAGGACGAATCTTATTGTAGCCAGCTGGCCCAGTGGCTAGCGCGTCGGTCTGGAGTTTTACGACTCTGATCGCGGGTTCAATCCCCGCCCGTGGTATGGTTTGGCAAATATTTTTGTTAGTGGGTTTGGGTTTGAGAAAGACGTGCCTAGCATGGGCCAGTATGCCTGCTGCAGTGTTCCTCCTCTTTCATATTGTGTGTTCCATTGCCTAACATGGATCTTCTGTTTCCAGCTGTTGTAGCTCTCACTATCGTCTCCCTCTTAGTTCCAGTCGCTGTAATACAATTCCAGTTCCAGTCGCTGTAATACAATTCCAGTTCCAGTCGCTGTAATACAATTCCAGTTCCAGTCGCTGTAATACAATTCCAGTTCCAGTCGTCCAAAATATACAACCTATTCCTGGAGTTAGTTCCTGAGATTGTGGCACAATATCTCTTTTGACTAATTCCACTCGTTTAGAACACAAGAAATATCCACTTGGATAGAGATGGGGCTTGGATAGAGATGGGGCTTGGATAGAGATGGGGCTTGGATAGAGATGGGGCTTGAATAGAGATGGGGCTTGGATAGAGATGGGGCTTGGATAGAGATGGGGCTTGGATAGAGATGGGGGAATAGGGAAACAATACAATACCTTCCATTGAAAACAATTCCACTCCTCACGTACGTGGTTAGAATTTTTTTTATTAATTTCTACATGTACCTAATTCCCCAAAGCCAACGCACCTATTTCCCAGGAATGAGTTGACATTATGTGATATGAACCCGAGTGAATTAGTTGAACATTCAGGCGTATGCTCATCTGCATACGCAATCTACTTAGTAAAACAATGTTAATTTTCTTTCAATGCGCGTTTGACGCAAATGAATTATCTTTATGACGTTGCAGTCGATGCTAAACGAAATTTAGGTAATATATTTGTGGCAAACCTTCACTTTGCTATAGAATTATAACGAAATATTTTCATTCATGCATTATGTATGTTTGTATGTATGTATATTAAATATACATGTGCCGAATAGGTAAAACTTGCGATTTTGGCTTAAATAGCAACGCACTTCTTGCCGAATAAGGCAAGCGAAAATGTGTGTATGCAATAATTTCGCAAAAATCATTCTAACCCTAACGAAAAAAATACATTTCATTGTAAACTTATATAAAACATATTTAGTTTGATTAGGGTAAATTAAACTGCGCTTGTTATAAGGTTAGGCAAGTTTCCTAAAGTTCTTTTGGTACAAAATCCTTAATTTTTATATTAACATAAATGAAAAAAATGTATCTTTTAACGTATAAGAGAAAATTTTAGAAAGGACTTAATTTTAAATGAGTTCTTGCTAATTGACCAATTTTACCTATTCGGCACGACATTATTATTTCACTTAGGTAGTAGGTTGGTAGCCAGCAACCACCCAGGGAGGTACTACAGTCCTGTGATAGTAGGCTGGTAGACAGCAACCACCCAGGGAGGTACTACAGTCCTGTGGTAGTAGGTTGGTAGACAGCAACCACCCAGGGAGGTACTACAGTCCTGTGGTAGTAGGTTGGTAGACAGCAACCACCCAGGGAGGTACTACAGTCCTGTGGTAGTAGGTTGGTAGACAGCAACCACCCAGGGAGGTACTACAGTCCTGTGGTAGTAGGTTGGTAGACAGCAACCACCCAGGGAGGTACTACCATCCTGGCAAGTGAGTGAAAAACGGAAACCTGTAATTGTTCTACATGATGGTAGGATTGCTGGTGTCTTTTTTTTGTCTCATAAACATGCAAGATATGAGGTATATCTTGCTACTTCTACTTACACTTAGGTCACACTACACATGTATGTACAAGCATATATATACACACCCCTCTGGGTTTTCTTCTATTTTCTTACTAGTTCTTGTTTATTTCCTATCTCCATGGGGAAGTGGAACAGAATTCTTCCTCCGTAATCCATGAGTGTCGTAAGAGGCGACTAAAATGCCGGGAGCAAGAGGCTAGTAACCCCTTCTCCTGTATACATTACTAAAATTAAAACTAGAATCTTTTGTTTTTCTTTTTAGATCACCCTGCCTTGGTGAGATACGGCCGGTTTGTTGATATATATATATATATATATATATATATATATATATATATATATATATATATATATATATATATATATATATATATATATATATCAACATAGTTGTCAATAAGCTAAGTGGAAAGTAGGACTGGTAGAGGAGAAGAACGAGTGGGAGGAGAGTGAATAGGAAGGAGACAGAGTCCAGAGAGGGAGTTTGCAGGGACATAGGAAGCTTCCTCCCTGCACCAATAAGTTTGATGCCTGAGGCGCACTACAGTCTTATAATACCTACCCTGGCCGCCTTCACCCGCTCTCCTCCTATATTGCCTTCCCCGGGAGTTATATGAAGTGGCTGGCATCCAGCAGGCACGCTCCTGCCACACTAACATTATCAAAATAGATGCAGTGTGTGTTTGTGCGATCATGTGGTCAAAAGCATTGTATATGATTGATTATTTTGTTTGTATCATTAAATCATTGGTACACGCTGGCTGCTGGCTGTGCCGGGGGGGGAGAGGGGGAGGGGAAAGGAGGAGAGGGTGGGGTGGGGAGGGGAAGGGAAGGGAAGATAGGGGAGGGGAAGGAAGGGGAGGGGAGGAAAGGGCAGCCAGAGAGATGTGGGAAGTGGTGGTCAGAGAGACGTTCATAATTAGAAACATACCAGTGGACCTTCAAAGAGAAGACTTGAGGGAGATACGATTACGACGTACAAAATATTCAGAGGACAAAGACAATCTCAAACACGAGGCACAGACGCAAGTGGACACAGATGGAAAATAAAAATAGGAATGAGCAACGTAAACGTTAGTAAAAACAAAAATTCTGGCTTGCGGTGCATAATATATGGAACAAGATAAGTGAGATCGCGGTGTGAACTCCACAAACACAGGTTCCAATAGTTGGAGTAATAGGCCCCGTGATGCTAGTAACCAACATTGCCAGTGATTGTAACTTAAGAGGTGGGGTCAGGAGCTGGGAAGACCTCCCCCCTACACAAATACCACTTGGAGAATACACACACACACACACACACACACACACACACACACACACAGTAGGGACGCCGTGCCAGTCAGTCGCATCTTGTAGGGCTCCGTGAATATAAGTGTTTTTGAGGGCTACACAAGGGTACTACAGGGGTTATCAAGTGTGTCAGGGTAGTGAACAACCCTTGAAGTGATTTACGAGTTGCCCTGAGCCACATAAGTGTGGGAAGAGCCATAATTTTATAAGTGAACTAGAAATAAATATTTGGTGGCGGGGTCAGTGGGCCTAGTGTGCTCCAGGCGACGTTGCCACGTGTGTCACCCTAGATAATAAAGTGAAATAAATATGTGACAAGTGAAAGAAATACAGTGAATAGGTTATATTATATATCGACAAGAAACGAAAGTGGATATACGCCAGAACATCACATTGAGTTGGACAATCTACAGGATACTACACGCTGGCCAAGCTGCATCGCATCGCAAGTATTCACCTATGCGTGGTTTTCGGGGTGTCGGGAGTAAGATCCAATTACCTAACCGCTAAGCTGTTTGTGAACGGTCAACTCTCATAGTAAGATAAGGAATAGGATATCAAGTACTCAGTAACAAATAGCAATTGGTAATTTCTAGTAGAAAAGGGCGAGCAGACAGGTGAATCATAGAATACATTAACTGGTAGATCAGGTGTGTCAGGTCAGGCCAGGTAGAGGAGCACTGTAGACTACGTGTTACTCGCAGACCTCACATACCACTCATACACCATAACACAATTTCACCACTACTTTTCACACAATAAATCCACACACATATAGTTCCACA